>JAGJTL010000569.1:98542-179263 GCA_022063505.1 Calosoma granatense | reverse complement strand
GGTGTTAGAATGAATATAACTCTCCTGCAGCTATATATATGTAAGGTAGCAGGAGTGTTTGCTGAAACGACACCTAAGGGTTGGTATTGTCCGTGTAGGCGGATACGATAACCAAGTTACGTATTGTACATAATTAGAAAACAACGGGCTCGGCTAGAGATCAGCAACGGAAAGATGGCGTAGTGTGGTGTATTGGGTACACACTCGCCTAAGTGTAACAAACAACAGCCACCACACCACACCACAGCACAGTGTAAGATCGTATCGTGACGTGTTCGCCTGGAGACAGCTTTAATATCAGAAACTACCAGCACTAGTACCTGCTCTACTCCTGCCACCTACCGCTCTTCACACGCCACAGGTTCGGCTCGACACAACAACAATATCGTCCAACTCCAATCCAGTCCAGCCCAGACACTGCACCGGCTACTGCTGGTGTTGCTGAAATAATAAACGTCGTCACATGTCACACGTCGTCCCAGTCCGGATGATACTGATAAATGAATGAAGAATGGAAAATATACTCATATAGGTATGTGTAGTTCAGTTAGACAGGTCGGAAGCCGGTTCTGCTTTATTCAGGCTGTGCCAAGTCGACCCGTTAGAGTTGGGGATGCCGTTGACGTGTTACCTACCGTTCGTGGTGGCGACGTCGCAGGATCCCGATGAGCGCATGCGTACTCCGCTCAGCCGAATTCGCGTGACTCGTTCACTTGTTCGTGTAAGAGTACGTATGTACATATAGCAACGTATAGGTATGTATAGGTATGTATGTATGTTCTTTACACTAGTATCTAGCTAGCTAGCTAGCTGGCTCGCTCGCTGGATGGCTAGGTAGTGGTTGGTTGTTGGATAGGATGGTGAAGGAGTGACGGTGTTTGGCGGTGGGCCCAGCGGGTAAGGGGACGTTTACAAGCGCGTGACTGAGATAGATAAGGGAAACGCTGCTTCAGGAATTTCTATTATCTGTAACAGACAGACGGCATCGGAGCCGACGCCTAGGGGGCGATAGATGGACGACACCGTAGGAAACAGTCCTGCGGCACTCCGGTACGATACCTAACCTAACGTAATACGCTACAACGAAATGTTACAGGACTATTACGACTAACGTTCGTCTCTGGCGATTAACTGAGAAAGCAATCAGTGATGATTAACCGGGCCAAATAGCCGAGAGATTGACCGGTTCCAACGTGCACAACACCAACACCAACCCCGAATATCTGGTCACACACACAATATTGTACCATGTACGTAAAGCAGCATAACATCCTAGCTGTCTATTTTTCTATCATCTATTTGTTAATCACTTTTGTAGAGAATATTTAACAATATAACTGGACGTATGACACGTGTCATTACCGGTATTATTTATTCTAGAAAGATGTATTAACACTATAATGAAATGGTACACGATGTTCATCAATATCCAGCCATGTACATTTGTAGTTTAATGAATAAAAAATGCACTATCCAGGGACAAAGGGGCAACGTATTCTCGGTTGAGCGTCCGGTGGGACCACTTCAATTTCAGTCACAAATGCCAGTTGCTGGTTGGCTTCGCGAGGACTAGAGCTAGAGGAATGTAAATAATTAACAGTTCCGCTATACTATAGGTTACATGCATGTGTTCATACGCATCTAGTTCGACGGACCATTGCACAAAGGTACGTTGAGCAGTTTTGTGGTTTCCGTATTCGGCACCAGAACACCAATCATTAACACACACTACTGATGATGTAACTCTAACTGAATGACTTACAATCACACACAAGTAATACATACATGTATACGAAGCGCTGTGAAGCGCTGTACGCATGTGACGTGCATAGGCAATTCTGTTTCAGGAATCCAAAACACAAAGTTCGAGAGAAAGAAAGGAATTTTGTGCGCGTAGCATACGACGTGTATAGACCAAGTAAACCTTCTTATAAATGCGCGACATCGCATAACTTCTTTTAATAACTCTTCGGACAGCATACTGTGCCATACCATGGCGGCATCGTGTCATACTTATACATACACGACATTCCATTTATGAAATACTAAATCACAAATGATTCACTTTACATAATATACCCGTGGATAATTGTACTGTACTGTATCAACCAGCATACGTGTATACTCTATATTCAATGTGAAAAAAAAATAATGAAAAACAAAAACATACAGGTAGGTCTGCACAAAAGATCAGGAGATGTGAACTCTAAATTAAATTAATACGCACATGGCAAATATTTTCATCCTTTTAATAAAGCATGCATCCATGTTATTGCTTCGAATCACGCTATAGTTGAAGGCACCTTTGCCACGCAACTTTCTGTTCATTCGTTTCTTCTATTTCCATCTCGTTCTCTCTCTGTATGTATGTATGTGTGTGTGTTTATTTGTTTATGAAAACAAGATCACACGTACACACACGCATAGCTAGTACGTGCCCGTTGCAATGTGCATCGGGCAAACAATAAAGATAATAAAATTAAATTTTATATCCTGTTTAATTGAAATATATAGAGTAGCGGTTTGTTGATGGAAGTGAAGAACGTAAATATCTGCTGATTGTATTTACATAGCTGTTCTATATAAATGTAACGGGTACTATGCATCTTTTCGCATCTGTTGCAGTTTCTTCTATAAATAGAAATCTACTTTTATTAAAACAAAAAAGGCTAACTTTATTTAGGAAGATAAAAAAGAAAAGTTTTGTGCAATTCCTCCTCTGACATCCCGTTACACAAGACACCTGCGTCACCGAAGTCGAGAACAATATTGATGTGTTAAAACTTGCCAATATTGGAGTTCGCTTCCAAACTTACAAGCTATGATACTATGTGTGTTGTATGCTGTACCATGCGATATGACTTGCAGTCGAAACTATCTCGCACACTGCCACACTCTCCTATCACCTACCACTTACACTTAATGTACATATCTGCTGTATACAGAAATAATAGATTTTATCCCTATATACCATATGCCTATATACATACATATATGTCTAGTTCTAGTACGTAGTATGATATTATATACAGAATATAGAACGCGCATTGACCGAGCCGGCTTGAAATTAGGCGAATACTCATCGAAAGGTCATTCCTGTCAGTTCGTGACGTATTTCCGTAACCGCCATATCCATTATAATTCTACATCCACAAATCGAAATCAGGTTCCGTGACTCGATACACCATCGTCAGAACAAATGTTACGGATATATAAAAACACACGCACACTTACAACTTCCAATCCATTATCATAGTGCAACAACACTAACAGTCTCTTTCCGTTCATTCAGACAACACCAATAACCAATATATACGGCCTAAGTTCTAACTGGCACGCATCTCTGATATGTTATGCTTGGTGTATTTGTTATGTGGATTTTTCTGTATATCGATATTACGTTATGTTACGTTACGTTACGTTATGGTAAGGTAAGCTAAGGTTGTTTATTATGTACACTTGACTAGGGAGTTCAGCAATCAGTTGAACTGAACGAGACGTACAACAACATAGCACATCAGCTACTCGACTGATGAGTCTGAAACTTGATATGTAGCAGAAAAGAGCCAGTAGTTATTATTAGTTTTTATTGATCAGCAAGCGCCTGAAGAATTCTGCTGTGGACAGGCAAAAAGGGATAACTCCATTTTATGAAACTTTTTACCAGGGGTAAAACAAAGTTTGCGTGTTTCATAAATTAATTTCAACACATACACGCGCGCGCACTCTCACTTCTACACACACTTGTATATACCTACTTTATATACGAAAATTGAATTGTTATTACAAGTGACTTATATGTTCAAAGAATCAAATCATAGAAATAATACACAAAGTTACCCGTAGATGTCTTAACTGTCTAGTGAGTTTATGTGTAAAATCAGAGATAGTCGTAGTGCTGGAACAGAGATTTCCGCATAATACATACGGAGCTATAAGTGAACAATAACTGGACGGAACGGTATAAAAAGGTTAAATAATATGGAACAGTATAATCGCTGCATAACCCCGGACACAATATCTCCTCTCATTTACATAATCAATAGATACAATTCCACAGATCAGTAGCTCCTAGGTGTTAGCGATGTGCAATACGGAGCGAAAACGAAATATTGTGTCTTTCGAGAATAGCTACACTGTATTCACTCAGATGAAATGTTTGTTAATTACTGTTTGCATGTTGAGGCGGTAAAAATAAACAAAATAATAATAGCTACTATTTTAATGATAGTGGCGTAAATAATTAAAATGTGTACGTAAATATTGTATACACCGTATGCAAATACTCAGGAACATGTATGATATAAAGATTATCATTCTACAGACTTGAAACAAATTCATATTTTAATATAAACAACTTTCCACGCATTCTTTACTCCAGATTCATGTTCTCTCAACAACATATTTTTTTTAGTTCAGTTATAATCTGAGACAAGTATATAATTATAATGTAAAATCAGTACATATTCTACTTTTGAAATGTTCTATTAAATATTATCTAAATATTGAAATGAAGAAAATATCCCACACATCAATTGATGTACTTCTAAAATGGCAGAGTTGAAAAGGCAGTAAAATTATTAAATTGCACTGCTTGTTATGTATGTATCAGCTTACAAAACGCCTGATCATACTGCAACCCAAGTAACTTGAAGGTTCTACGGCTATTATAGCTAGCGTACATGTATATATGCAAGAACATGTATATGTGCTTTTATAGCTTCTGTACGCTTTTCACTTGTGTATTTTTGCTATGATTCTTTGACGCATTTCAAATGTGTATTTTGTTTATTTGTAACGCAATTATTGTAAATCTTAATAATTCTACTGCGCAATACAGATAAGTAAACATATGACTCATATATCTTTCTTCATTAATAACTAGTTCCCCTACATATTTCACATAATATATATAAAAAAACATTTACCTGTAGAATAATATGCAGTATGCATAAAATATATGTCTAACTACAATAAATACATGTTTATGTTATTGAATGTTAACTTGTAGCAAATTATATTTACCCCACATTTATTTCAGGAAGCATAAGTATATAATTGTGTGAATATGTATTATCAGCTATTTATACATATATGTGGAGAATGGTTATTGTGAATATCGCATAACACCGGTGCCTATCTCATATAAATAATATTTATTGAGGGTTGGCTGCGACATTTAGATCACCCTGTACAAGTAATTAAGGTAAATGTCGAGACAGGTCTGTCTGATGTATGTGAATGTCTTGCCACGCCCTTTAACCACGCCAAACAATGACATTCCTGGGTTGCGTCTTATATATGTATATGTACACACATCTACCTGTGCATGTATTTCACATACATCGACTTTAGCCGAACGTACTTAATACTGATACTGGGGCATTAAGGCTTCGGCCCCCCGTGATATAAGTTGAAATGTTCGCGCTGTATTAGGAAGCATTAGAATACACATTGCTTCTGCTAATTCTAATGCCACTTAATTGTCTGACTGAAATGATACGATTTTCAACTGAGTAAGTACATTGTCGCAAAGCTTTACTGCGAAGTGATATGCAAATCAATGAGTATGTCAGTGAGATATATGGCCCAGGCTGGAGTTAGGTAAATGTGTGCGGAGGAGCCTGGCTGGCTGGCTGGCTGTATTGTAACGAGTTTTACACGGCGGCATATTATTTCAGTCCAGTATAGATATGATGTAAGTATACCTGACAATTATTACCATAAAACGGAAAAGCATCTGTACACTACGGTACTAAATTACGAGCCGCCAAGGCGCCATAAAGCCTTTATGTTATTTAACTTTCGTAGCTGTCAAAATCAATTGTTGGAATCCATTCAAGCAGAAAGCGAAGTAAAATGAAATGTTAGCGACTTCAAGTCACTGCTGCCGGACCGTTCGATTCAATCGGACAACCGATGTAGCCATTGTACAATTGTAGGTCCTGGCCAAAAGCTACCAGATTTTACAATGTCAAACATTCTATAACATCAATACATACAGATACATATATAGGTATATAGAAACATCTACGTATTTCTATATAAAAAACTAACATTTATATTTCTAAATATAAGTTATGTAAATGTCAGATAATTTATTTTCTTGATTAACACGGAACGTCAATGAACGTCCCCCTCATGTGCGGCATCTAGCGGATCCGCCTAGGAAATGTGTTAGGTGTATTTATATTACATCCGGAGATGGCATCTTCGATCGTTTCGTTATTAGCTGGGAAGTGAGAATATTCGCAGCTGTTCCGTCATAACACTTTATATTTCAGTTATGTGTTTAACATTCGAAATAGTCGTGACAACCCATCGAATTTTAGGCAAAATAACAAAAAGTACGATAAAAAAAACAACAAATTAGTCACCATTTGTAACTGTCACAGAGGGCACTACACACTGGCATTATGTATTACTGTGCATGGCACACCCAGAGTAAAAAATAACTGGTCCGGTCAAACTTTGCGCGTTTAAAAAAAGCAAAACGAATACACCGTCGAGCAAATTATTCCCAACTTTGAATGAGTAAAATCAATAATGTTACATATACTTAGCTGCAGCCATCACTACTTGCTCCGAGTAATCAATCAATTTGCGGATAAAATATGCCAAACTAAAAACAAAATCTGCGCGACCATTAATGCGTTGCGTTATGAGAGCGAGCGGCAAGCGTAGCCGAGAATACGTTACGTTGTGTTTGATGTGATGATGATGGTGGTTAGTGGGACCCCGGTAAACATACTAGATAGACAGATAGGTAGATAGATAGCTGGGTAGGTGGGTACAGAGTAATGATGAGCAAGTACACACATGTACGTGGCTGTGAGTGAGTGAGTGAGTGTCTGTTTGTGTAGGAAGGAACCCGTACTGGTAAGCACACGTTCCGTATCCGTGTCTGAGCTCAGCCGGTCACTCTGGTAGTGTTCACACGCGGAAATCTATTCAATCTTTCCGGTACACTCATCAACATTCCGATGTCGTGCGGCCGACATCAGTTTGTATAGATCCGATCTTCTGCACAGCACGACCAAAACGCACCATATGGCGAACGGTTTTTTTACAATAAAGCTTGGTTTACACTCATCCGCACTGCGGTACCCTTTACTACTAGTGAATTTCACCCGAACAAGATGTTACATACATAGTCTTCCTTTACTGCTAATAACAATTACTTGTCCACATACTTACATTACCTATTCACACATGTAGCAGAGCGGTGTAGAGATCTTACAACTGACAAACATGTAAAACCAATGGTTCTCTAACCACATGTACAGTGTTATCTGTAGTTTAGATAAATGTATTAAATATTTGGACAATACACAGCATCTACATATACACACGCACATGTACCAGTGGTCTATATGCATGATTCATGCATGAACAGATGACTGATCTTATAACTGAGTAATATGTAAAAGCAATCGTTCGTAGTGCAGCGCTAGTGTAGCTTGAAAGTCATGCAGTAAGTCGGAGTGTAATTTATTTCCCAGTATAAGTCGCGTGTGCCTGCCTGTGTCTCAGACTCGTGTGCTCGTGCCTATACCCGTGCTTGGCGCGTACATCTTTGATCGATTTAATGGTCGTCCAGACCAGGTGTTGATGGTTCCATTACCGTCAGTCGTCATAAACGTGCCGGTACATCTAATGTGAAATCAGTATGTTGCATTCATCACGCTGCTACTCGTCCAGCAAGTTACATTATACAAATAATATATAGATATACATACATACACACAGAGAGAGAATATGCATTCGGCAATACTTCATTCGCTAATGAGACAGACAGACAGGCGTGTTTCATATTCTCTTCTTCGTCGCAAAGTTACTTAGTATATGTAGTTACAACTCTGTCTCTACCTGTCTCCTCCTCATGTCACAACGATACCAGAAAAAAAAATCTAGACAAGCGTGTTAACGAGACCAGAGAACAGACGAGATCGCATTGTTATTGTGGAGATTTATACTAACAGACTGGATAAACTTACAAACATTTTATAACGTACGGCCCACGCAACCCTTGCATTAAGATAAGCACGGTCCATGGACAAGGTGCGACTGCGATCCGAAACATGTTATCAATAAGTCAGTCCAGTGAACGAGACCACTAACACTTAGCCACGTACAGATACACACAGGCACACAGACACAGACAGACACACGTACATGTACTTAACACTAACCCCTTCGGTAAGCGGCCCAACAGATAGAACATTGTTTTTCAATTAATCAAAAACAATGAATTCATTAGTCGAATGCATTGTTATAGCATGGATTTAAGGGTAACCGATTCATATCTCTAACTAGAAAACCGAGAACCCCAGTGTCCAAGTAATAGTCAGTCAATTTGACCGCAAGGGTCTAACTCAACCTCACAGGTCAGTAAAGAGCCACAGGGCCGGATTAAAACGAAACCTTCATCCGATCTATCTGATTTAATCTTGACTGATCTAATTTCATCAGTGATGTGGTGTTGTTCAGCTGACAGTACCTCATTGTATTAGCTCCATTGTCTGTGACTATGTACAGTTTACTTCAGTGTGTATGTACATACGTATATGAGTACCTGTGCGTGTGTGCATGTATGTACATGCTTGTATGTACATACATGTATTGTTGAGTAGGTAGTATGAATTTCATATAGGTAGTATTTGCTTGTCCTGTGCTTGGATATAACGTTGAGATTTTCTCACGGTAAAATGCCGTGCATTTTTTTATGTTCAACCACACTTGAACATAAAATCATGTAATGTCCGTCAAAGGTGCGAACGTTACAAGTTCTCGGTATTATTATCATTCGGTAGAACCCTTGGTGAGAGAGTATATACGTATACCTGTATGTATATGCGAGGTTGGTCAGCTTCCTTCAAGCCTACGCCCACACAGGGACCCTGACAGGGATACAGGGTCACACCCACGGTACCCGTCATGTCACATGGTGCCCCGATATACTATAGCACAAGGTATCAGGCCACCAGGTACATACATGTGGCTCGTAATGTACCATACCTAATGTATAATAGTATAGTGCTATAGTCTAATACATGCGCATACATGTCATGTGTGTGTAGGTGCTTGCAAATACACACACACACATATATATATNNNATATACAGGTATATATACACGGGTATAGAATCTCAACTAATTCAGTATACACACACACACACACATTGCTACAATAATCCGCTTAAATTAGGCCAGTCACAGTGAAATTAGAGATAAAAAAAGAGAATATAGCCTATTGTCGTAGAGCGGGAGATTTTGACAAAACAAGAAGAATAACTGAAATCTTGCTCAGAGTCTGAACACAGTAAATCATAAATTTTACGGCAGCCTGCAAACGTATCAAGCCATGTTATGAACTCGTTCTTATGCCCTTTCTTCTTTTTCATTCGCCAATACGTCGCCGGTATTATTGTGCCGATGCACAGCGCCGGATTTAGGTCCGATATTATTTATCTACCGAATGATTATCCGTAACGTACCATGTTCTCTACTCCTACATGTAAGTGTATTTGCTAAACCGGCAAAATATTTATATTCGGTTTGTGCAACACTACAGTCAAGTCAGACAGACGGACATGTACACGCATATACCAGTGCAAACATCTTTACACTCATTACGTAAGTGTAAACAACCATCAATAACATTTACAACATACATACAAGTATATGCACTGCATAGTTCAATTTAGCTAGCAGAGAAAATCTATATACTTCATAGCTAAGTTCTAAATTGCATTCGGTAATCGGCCAGTGAAACGGCAAACACTCACCCTATATTACCATACCTGTTCCCGTGTGACATTACTTTACATACATATGTGCATACGTACAGACTTGCATTAAAATTCTACCACCGTCAATTACGAAACATTTGAAACAACATACAATTATGTTGTTTTTTTACAGTGAATCGCGTACACACTAAAATCAACATGATATGCAAACAATTTATGGAAATATAATTAAAATTTAAAGCAGAAGGCGCTCAGATTGTACAAGGATCGCCCACGCACCGCAGCACGCTACGAAGAATAAGAACGTACCTGGGAATCCAGTTTCAAATTTACACCTATAGCTACCTAGTGAAAAAAATCACTCACTCCAACCCTGACATACAATGTTATATACGTTTCAATAGGTTATAAATTACACGTGAAATACATCCCTTAAACATGTCGGTATTTATAATTCTAAATCAATTTTCTGATTCTTTTTCATGATTGTTCTCAGCAACATACCTGTACATAGATGTTAGGCGCTTGTGTATTTGTATAGATAGCTGTATGTATGTATGTAAGTAAACAGACACATTCAGTTTCCACTAGACTACCTGTGTGCCGTGTATGTGTGTGTGTGTGTGTGCGAGTTTCTGTGTGTGTCAAACGTCTGCACTGCTGCTAAACAAGACGCCACACGGAAGCGATAGAACTGACTGACACATAAGCGATATGCAAATCAGTACTTTATATACACAGGCTATTGCAAATCTCAGGGGCGCGCACACTCGTACAGGGTGCATAGGTCTCTATCTATCCATAGAATACATTCCGTCATTCATCAGTATCATTTATAAACGTATATATTAGACAGGCGGCATGCAAGCATTGGCAATGTGTTACGGCGCTAATATATAACAACATTGACAGTTTGTTGTTAACTAGGTAAAATGCTGTAAGTAATGTGACGTTCGTAATTGTACATGTCAGAGAGTATGCGGCAGGTTTCATACTAATATACCATAATAACACGTGTATATTATGATTTATGATAGTGTGGTGAATTAAGTGTTTAGCGGTCGGTTAAAGAAACCGATGTGCCGCCCCTGGTAATTCGGATTAGCGAAGCTGTGATGCAAAAGAGACGTACAAGACATGGCAGCACTGAACTTACCTTTTACAGCAGTGTTCACTCGATCCAAATTCCTCAGGGAAAATGGTACGGGTCTCAAAGTGAGTTCTAGATCAGCGCCACTGTCCAACAATGATTTTCGCGCCAGGAATATCGCCGTATATCGATGTCGCACAACGAGTTTACATTTTGTACCTTCACCATCGCGTAACGTCAGTTTCAATTTCACCTTGTTCCCCGCTTCACCTTTAATGTTCCTTTTGACAGTTACGTTAAAGTACACAGATTTACTAACACCACTCATATCTGGCCGAATGTTACTGTTCACTTTACCGGTGAACACATTATCCGATTCACGCAGTCTACTGTCAAACTGTTGGTCATCATCAATGATGTCATTATCGAACGTGCAAAACGGTATGTAAACAATGTCATGTGTAAAATTCTGTCGTGACCCGGTAACCGTAACCGCCGATAGTATGATTGTAGTTGTCAATGTCCACATGTAGATCCGGACGTATTGAGAAAAACCACCCATTCTATGTGACATATTCACCGTGCACGCACAATTCGTAAGTGTATACAGCGAGACCCGGGTACGTATACGCACGTACATACAAACGAGTATACCAAATGCAGCCTGTGCCTGTGTTGTGCTATCTGAACGTGTCCCCACCTTTTAACGTAAGACGTAGTACTAACTCCTCATTGGCTCTTGTCCGCGTGCCTACACACACGAAAATTACTAATATTCATTTAATCGGTCATCATGCATGCATTGAAACTCTTTTCCCAGGGAAATTCTTCAAACTAACCGAGATCTGTGCTGTGCAACAATGTACCAGCAACACACACATATATATCAGTGTATATAACGGTGCACTGTACTTACTTACATATATGTGTATCATGTGTATGGGAATATTCACATACTACGTTTTTATACAGAAATAGTTCGCGACTGCGCATGTAAATTTCTCTAAAACCGGCCCTCGTTGTTATTATTTCATTTCACATGCAAATTTATTCTGCAAAAATAAACCTGGCCTTACAATATTTTAACCATAATGTGAATTAAAATTTCTTATTCGGAGTCGGCAAGTACGGTAAGTAATGAGTGGGTATCGGTCTTATTGTAGCGTTAGTGTCTCCGACCTCCCCATTGCAAATTTGTTTAGCTAGTCATCTCCCACGTGACTTTCTCTCGACACTCCGGCCTATAGGTACTTGTGTGTGTGTAAACACAGATGACTGACTGACTGTTCAGGGAAGGGAACGATTATTGTTTCCCAGATACCTAAAAACCAGCATGTGTACATTGGCCATTAAGTTCAGTTAAAAGCAAACGGACAATTTCATCTTATTTGGACGTGTGAAAAGCGTAGATAAGCTTACGTACTGCTAGTGCCTGGTGGCACTCTCAACTCTCAGTGCACATAACAACTACATAGAATCTATTAGTTAGTTAGTTGGCTGGTTGGATTGGAACGCGTTCGGCTGACGGCGCCGACATATTTCCATGTTCAACTGACCGGGTATCAGCGCCAAGTCAAGTGGGCGAGGATGTGTCGCGCGAGACGGCGCCGTCCTCCACACAGCCACGGATAAGCAAAGTAACACGGCGTTGAGCGGAGCGCTACGCTGCAGTGCAACGCAGTCACTATAGCAGTTATAAACGCAGGCACGAAATATGAAAGGCGCATTCTAGCTCGGCCCACGCGACAAAAACATTAGGCGAGCGGCAAAAAGAAAGCGAAGAACCGCCCGCGGCCCGCAGCAACTCGGAACCGTTCTCCATTGGCTTGCAAGTGTTGGTTCCGGTGTTACTTTACACGTTTTATCTAGTAACCGGCGTCTTATACCGGGCCGTCCATCACACATCCCTCATTTCATCAATGGTGCGACACTATGGACGTGTTGACGTCCAGCTTGTGACGCTCGACTGGTAGATAACCGCGCCGAAACACACATGTGCGTCTTCGGAAACAACCTCGACAGACAGAGAGACACACAGGCGGGCCGGCCGTGTACACAGCGGACAAGGACGGAGCAACGCACACACTGTGCTGCTGTTAAACTGTGTGTGCGTGGGTGGCAGCTCGATAGCTGAAACACTGGATATTTGATCAGTTATTGGTAAGAGTATGAGTATACGACGGACACACGGGCATCCTATTGCAAAACTAACAACAACAACAGCAACACTAGTATCCATTTACATATGTACACACACAATGCAGTATCCAGTGCAGTATTCATACTCGTCAAATCATTCACTCATCATGGTATTCACATGCGAAATTCTTCCATCGTATGTACCTGTTCACTGATAATCTATTCTACATAATATCCCTTGACTATATAGTTACATACAGGTATGTACAAGGTTACAATGTCTATATACAACTCCGTACACACACACACAGGACATACACAGACACAGTAGCGAGATAATAATAATAATAATAAATAAATAATAGCTATGTACATATGTTCTGTTATATTTGGCTCGTAACTCGTGAAGGTTGGACGCGTCTGTACCAGTGTCAGGGTCCCCGGACTTGACGAGGGTGAAGTATTGACGATAACTTATCTCCCTTATCGGTAGCGGTGTGCTGGATTAATTAAAGACCTCGGAGACACCATTTGTCACTCAGACCCTCGAACAGAAACACTTGTCAAGTCGCAGGTGCATGTGCATTGGTGGATGTGGCCAAACATCTACACACTGACACAAGCAGACAGAAAAATAGACAATATTTGCATCTATGTCAACACCATTCAACACTCATAACAATGACCAATATATCAACAACATGTGACAAATTATATTTTAACACCTCAAAGAAATAATTGTTACAAAATACACTATCAATATTATGAAAGAGAATATAATTTTAATTAATTTTTACATTGTTAAATATGAAATTGAATTAACATTAATTTATACCACAATATACAGACTGCTAAATTAAAGTTTTTTGTTTCTTTGCTTCTCACTATACGTAAAATAAAAGTACATTCAACGCCAATTTGTGCTTTGAAATAAATACAAAAATAACAGCTGTCTCGCTTGAAACAATACATATCAACATGCAATGCTTTTGTTTCATTAACATCCAGATTATAAATCAAAACATAATACATATTCCTTTATTTATTTTCTCATTGTATGGATGTATTTTGTTTATCATCGATTCTTTCACCAAATGCAACATTTATTTTTGCGTTTGTATTAAATAACATATACACAATACTGTTTTGACGTGATAATGTTACATTCGTATATACGTAAATTTTAATTATAGCGTAAATAAAAAACTTACACAGAATTCAAATCGACGTCGGATCAGTTGAAAATTGTATCTCGATTAATTAAATTACAAGAAAAAGAGAAATATACACTTTCTAAGAAATATCAAGAGGTAAGGAAAACAGAACTGGTGACGCAAAGCAGTTATGTATTCAATGCACTTGACAGTAAAATAATAATGTTTATTTCATGTCATTGTCACGGTTTTACTTCCGAAGATATTAATTAGAAATGTGATGTTGTTATTTTTTTCTTGATTATATAAAATATTTAATTAAGATAATTGGAAAAAATAACAAAAAAACACATCGCTGATACCAATAATTTGAAAAAAATTATTCAATTCTACATAATACGAGATATTAGATATCTGATATTTTATATTCATATAGTCACTAATAGCCTCGAAAAATATATATTTCACAAGTGGCACACTCTTTCGGCTAATGCTTGAACTAATTTGAACTATGACTCTATGTCGGTATAAATGAATACATGAACATATAGTATCCGCACTATCTACTGTTTGATAGCGAAACATATTGTTGAAAAATTAATGGTTAATTGTTTTACACATTTTATTGTAATACTTATTCATACTTGACATTTCCTACACTTAAACACATTGTGACAAGGAAAAGACTGTTCAAGTTAATTGTATCTGTAAACGTAATTATAAATTGTCCTGTACATAACCTATAGTGAGGAAAGTTTTCTGATTAGTACAATCATAGCCAAAAAGAACATCACAAGTTGTGTTCATTGTTAACCTGAACAGTGTCAAAATGCCTAAAAAATTTGTGGGAGAAAACAGCAAAGCTGTTGCAGCTCGTGCAAGAAAAGCGGCTTCAAAAGAAGCGGATACTGCGAAAAAACAAAAGGAAGCAGAAGATGCATATTGGCGAGACGAAGATAAACAAATATTGAAGAAAGCACAAAAGAAGGTAATGGAATATTATGATTTCTATGCGATATGATTTTTAAAATAACGTAAACATAATTTAAAAGGAAGAAAATGAAAAGAAAAAGCAACAAATGATTGAAAGAAAAGCAGAAGCTAAAGCTTTATTAGAACAAGAAATGAATTCCATTAAACCAGCAACGAAACAGCCAGCTGCAAAAATAACTCGTGCTCAAATTGTGGCTGAAACGGATAAACGGAATGTTGCTGCACTCAATACAACCAAACCTAACAAACCCAAAACACATATTGATGAACCTCTGCTGGAAAATATTAACCATTTACAACCTGAGGATGTGGCCAATACTATTGATGAGGCTATTGCTATGTTATCGTACGTATTATAATATATATTTGGTACTATTGTCAACTGATTATATTACATTTCAGTGCGAGTGATATTAACACCGGTGATAAGCATCCTGAGAAGCGTTTGAAAGCTGCCTATCAAGCTTTCGAACAGAAACATATGCCAAAACTAAAAGAAGAGAATCCCACGCTTAGAATGTCGCAGCTTAAACAAATATTATTCAAAGATTGGTCGAAATCTAGCGAGAATCCTCTCAATAATGTCAAGTGAATTATTTGAAAGTCAGATTTTATACTATCATAACAAGTGAAATTAAGAATCTGTATATTGATCGCGTAGCGAAGCACATGAAAAAATTCAACAGTTAACCATATTTGTAACGTCGTGTCAGTATCAATGAACTTACTCATTATAATAAATATCAAATGAATAGCTTATACAATTATAACTTCGGCCCGTACATAATCGAATTAATTACACTTACCTACATCTATTATCAACTATAAATGTGTGCTTGAATTTCCAGAGAATGTTACGTATAAATACTGAAAACTCTAATTATCTAATATTTATTTGTATATTTGTTTCAAATGACACATCACATAGAGTTACGGAAATAAATCGGATTGGTATGTTTGTTTATTATAGTTTTATTGAAAAAAGGTAATATAAATGTGTTTAATTTATTACAAGGCATGACATATAAAAATAACCTATAGTCACTTTGATTTCTCGTCAAGTGAAATTGTTTGCATTTGGCAGACAAATGAGATTCTGAGATTTTGTACTTACATTTAGGTATGGACGGAATGTAAATATTCAATACTATGTATATCATTAGAAAAATTATACATTAATAATAAATTATGTACTGGTATCAAATATAACAAATATAAAAAAAAACATTATCAAATATACGACGAATTATGTGTAAATAACACATCATTTATTGGAATGACTTGTTTACTGGGACGAAATTTCTTTGAATAAAGTAACCACATGAATGGTTATTTAGTCCACCACTGAAAGAAACACAGCAGCATGTGACATAGTTGTTCTGGTGTTTCAATCATGGCCATATGTCCTGCTGCAGGGATTATCTCCAGAAACGACCTGGGTATCGTTCTCTCCATCTCGCATTCCTGTACTAGCGTCACTGACGTGTCCTGCATTCCATGAACCAGTAATGTGGGAATGAATATACGTCGATGGAAGGCAGCGTCACCTTCTGGCCAGTTCTGTCCCTCTGATATGTACCGCAACACGTAAGCGGGCACTGCAGTCTCCGGTTCGCACACGTCGAAATGTTTACCTCGCGACGAATAGAACATAGTTCTTTTCATGCCACAAAACAGCAACGGTTTCATGAGCACCTGCATACAACCGAACACGGATAGTTCTGTGGAAGATACAGGCGGAGCTAGTGGTGTAGGGCCTCCGCCACTAATCAACACTAGCTGAACAACCTGTTGCTCCCGATACCTTGCAAGTGCACCGGCCAAACTACATCTACAAACATATCATTAAGTTAATACACTGCCGGGTTTTTTGAAACTAGAGCACATATTACCCGAATGAATGGCCTATAATAATACACTGACCCAGTTCAGTACATGGTACGTATTTGTCGAATATGGCAATGGTGTCTTTCAATAAACTTGGAAATGTATAAGCCTTCGTACAATCCGGCACTGAACTATATCCATGGCCAAGCATATCTGGAGCGAGCACTTCGTAACCAGCGCTGACCAAACAATGCAACACATCCCACCATACATCTGCTGAACTACCAATGCCATGTAGCAATAGTACCATCGGTTTCTTAAATAACAAAACAAAGCAACTGGAATAAATAGTTCTGTTCCCTTCAAATATACTGTAATACTTACTGTTGACTTTGTAAACTGTAATCCATGCATACAGTTCTTTCCATTTCTGCGATATTTTACTTGCGAACCATCCACATTCACATCATCTAACTCTTTTTGCACTTTGTTGCTTTGGTCATTGAAGTTTAAGTCATTGAAGTTTTGATTTAGTACGGCTCTGTCACACTCATCTCGATCATTATTTGCGTTGTTATTTGTACAGCTCATGAACTGTGGCTCGATAAACTTCTCACTCGCCGTTTTTATGGCAATGTACTCCACATATGCAGCTGTCAATATGTCACTTATTAATTTGTCTGTGTAATTATCTATTAAGTTACTTTTTGGTGTACATCCCTTTGGTTGATTATGATTATTTTCTGTAGAGTCATTTTGTTCGGCAGTCGTCTCTGTCTTCAGTGTTAGCGAAAACTTATCATAATACTTATTAAAACGTTGTGATCGTCGAAAAGAACAATTACATGCTGCACTTCGCATAGGCCTATTCCAACGAGTAAACCAATATTCTTCAGTTGACAATCGAAAACTCCTTTTTACATTTTCATTCTCCGGATCTGGTTTGACATGTATTAATCTAATTCGGCGACGAGATGATAATTCAATGAACTCACTGTGATCAGGAATCGTTGGTGCCAAAGGATGAACCGAGCGATGTATTTTGAAACGTGACAAAATATTTGAATGCATTTGTTGAGATGAAACATAGCCATGAATTCCTTCCGGCTGAATTAACGGTTCTGGGTAATTCATTATAAATCATTTCGGTGCACTACACACAAACCAAAATGCATTAAGCAGTATGCAGTACACTTATGTGACTAACTGTATACAGAAGAAAGAAAAACCAATTGGTTTAAAGCACTGAAGAATTCGTCTGAATTCATCACCACGAAAACATGCAACTATTTTGTTTGACCCCCACCTTTAAGAAATCGTTTGACACACATGGCCTTGAATTAATTTCTGACATTATTTAATTTGTATTATCATAATTGTTATTTTTAATTTTACGCAGCAATAATTTTTAATGCAGTTTAAACTTTCATTACATTAATTACACAATTAATAAGTTTTAACACACAAAGTTAACGGGTGCGTTCCAGTTCTTGATATTGGTATGTTTAACTGGACAAAATTGTCCATCATATTACGTCACACAAGGTTAATCATTGGTTACCCTTTATAATCTAACAGGTGTTCTCAGGCTTTTTTTCTGAAAACAACTGTTATATAAAGAATGATGATGAATGGCATTGTTTTAGTATATGTAAATATTATGTTATGTAATATATAACAGATTCTATTATTTACAAATTAGTGACCATGCAATTTGACGAATTTAGTTGTGTGAAACATACAAAAGGTTCACAGTAACGATTTACACACAATAATTCACGTGAAAAATATATTTCTATAAATTTTATCTGATTTTGTTGATAAAATACAAGCAAAGATACATTGTTTCCTTAAATCCTTATTCATATAAAAACTTAAGATATATATCCTTCACATAATTACAACTTCTCTGTGAGTTCCGGTACGGCTTTGAATAAATCGGCTACAAGACCAAAATCGGACACTTGGAAAATTGGAGCCTCTGGGTCTTTATTGATAGCTACAATGGTTTTGCTGTCCTTCATACCAGCTAAATGTTGGATAGCACCAGATATTCCTACAGCTACGTACAGATCCTGTAGTAAAGGGTATTACATGAACATATGTGATCTGAAATTATAGTGATTCCGCAGTGTTGTACTTACTGGAGCAACGATTTTGCCAGTCTGGCCAACCTGCAGGTCATTGGCCACGTAACCAGCATCAACAGCAGCACGGGAAGCACCGACAGCGGCGTTCAACTTATCAGCAAGATCGTACAAGAGCTTGAAGTTATCTCCGGACTTCATACCACGACCTTATATAAGAAGAAAATATAATATAAATACTTAATAATTACGATATATCGTAATTGGAATTATAATTATCAGGTAACACATATTGTATAAGACATTTACGTAGATTACTAGTGAATTTTAGTTATTGGTGCATGCATTACATACCTCCACTAATTACCACTTTAGCACTGGTCAATTCTGGCCTATCAGATTTACTGAGTTCTTGACTGATAAATGTTGTAAGGTCAGTGTTATATTCCCCAGCAGGAGCTTGTTCTGTGGCTACTGTACCGCCCTCGCACGGATCAGCCTCGAAACTGGTGCCTCTGACACCAACTACTTTCACAGCATCCTTGGATTTTAATGTTAAGATAGCGTTACCTGTAACAGAAGATAGATATAGCATACATAGTTACGAATTGTCAAGTATATATGCACATTACCTGCATATATACTGCGAACGAACGTATCCGCAGACTTGATGTCAATTACATCGGACACCGGTGATACATCGAGCTTGGCAGCGACGCGGGGCAGCAGTGATTTGCCGAAAGCAGTTGCTCCAGCAAAGATATGGGTGAAATTGAATTGCTTTTGAGTAGCAACAACTAATGGTGTAATGTTTTCAGCGGTGAAACCATTAAAAGCTGCCCCTTCAGCCACAATAACTCTAGCTAAACCATTGGTTTTTGCAACTGCCTCTGCTGCCTGAATACAATCTCAATATATAACTAATCTATGACATATTAATATAAATTCTCTCACCGGTCCACATTTTGTTCCAACTACAAGAACAGAAATTTCACCACCAACTTTTTTAGCGGCAGTCAAAACATTTTTAGTAATTGGTGCTAAGGTTTCATTATTGTGTTCCGCAATAATAAGAGTACTCTGGAACCTTTTCAATTGGCCCGACAACTGTAAAATAGATTAAAATTAATTACGGTGTCATGCCTAAAGTCACTGTATCAAATAACCTGAGCATTCAGTTGTCGAGAAAATGTGGAAATCATTTTGATATCTACCCAAAATTAATAAAACACTAACGCACACAATTACTTGACTGCGTGCTTTCGGTTGTCCGATGAACAACTACCTTACGTTATGTCACAGATAAAAATTTAGATAGCGAAAGATCAAAGTCGACATTTGCTCAATATGACAATCCGAGCAACATTGTCACGTGACTCCTTCAGATTTTTGGTGGGGTATAATTTTTGCAACAGTCATTTACATTTTTCTTATTAATATTTTAAAAGTTTCTATTACAAATATGAAAAATGTTTCATGTAAACATATGGCATACGCCCTCGCTCATATATTTGGACACGTTTAACCTAAAAACTTATACATTAAACAGGAAAACGAATCTTATTTGAAAATAATTTCATTGATATTCAACAATTATTAGTAAAGTGCATATCCATTTTTTAATAGATTAAAGTAAATATTTTTCATTACTTACTCAAATTTTTCAAATTACCGCTATTACAGTAATATTTTTTATTTTATTTTCATTGGCCACAAATCTAGTCTGCAGCCTTATGATTGGTTGTACTGGTATCTGGCAGTATTTTCAGAGTGCATTGTACAAAATTTATTGCATGAATATACACAATATAATATACAGTTACCCATAATATTTTATACGATATTTTTTAAGATTTATTTAAATTAGTGCTCTATTTTGTAGGAAACAGAAATAAAATGAAAAATAATTATCGATACTAGCGCTCTGGCGGCGCGTGTCATAAATATCAAATGATTTACCGGCCTCAATAGTTTAAGTAGGCAGAGTATGTCAGATGCAGTAGACTTTGTTTATAACCGGTAGAGTATTGTTTTTCATTTTTTGTGTAAGTGATTTTGGAGTGAAGAACGTAAGTGTGAATCTCAGGATTCACTGAAAAATTGAATTGTAATATAAATTTGCAATAATTCACAATGTCGGACGGAGATGATGATTTCATGTGCGACGAGGAGGAGGACTATGGTTTGGTAAGTGTTAAAATGCATTTCTAACCTTGAATTTTTGACACTCGTTGGTAGTCTTACTGGATAATGCATTTTTGCTCTTTAATTGCAATGAATACTTGTCAGTAGTATTTACCAGTTATTAAACCTAGCACCGTGTCTTATAGAATTGATGCGTATTTGACACAGGTATGTTTCTTATTTACAGGAATATTCCGAAGACAGTAACTCGGAACCAGATGTTGATTTAGAAAACCAGTATTATAACAGTAAGGCTCTAAAAGAAGATGAACCCAGGGCAGCCCTTTCTTCTTTCCAAAAAGTGTTGGATTTGGAAGGAGGCGAAAAAGGAGAATGGGGCTTCAAAGCCTTGAAGCAAATGATCAAAATCAATTTCAAACTGATGAACTTCGATGAAATGATGACCCGTTATAAACAATTATTAACCTACATAAAAAGTGCCGTAACAAGAAATCACAGTGAGAAATCTATTAATTCAATTCTAGATTATATTTCTACTTCAAAAAATGTATGTATTTACTTATTAGAATCAAATTGACAAAAATTAACTGAAAACTATTTTCATAGATGGAGTTGTTGCAAGATTTCTACGAAACGACTTTAGAAGCTTTGAAAGATGCGAAAAATGATCGTTTGTGGTTTAAAACGAATACTAAACTAGGTAAATTATACTTTGATCGTGGCGATTTTACGAAACTAGCCAAGATTCTAAAACAGTTGCATCAGTCATGCCAGGTAAGTGTACTGTTCGTCCGTAAACAACAACGATATTAATGTACATTTATAATACAGACGGATGATGGTGAAGATGATCTGAAGAAAGGCACGCAACTGCTAGAAATCTATGCCTTAGAAATTCAAATGTATACGGCACAAAAGAACAACAAGAAGTTGAAAACCCTGTATGAGCAATCACTTCACATCAAATCAGCTATTCCACATCCCCTGATCATGGGTGTTATTAGAGGTTAGATTAGAAATGTGACAGTTCAGTGTGTAGAATGCAAAGCTAACTTACTTGTTTGTAGAATGCGGTGGTAAAATGCATCTGCGCGAGGGAGAATTTGAAAAGGCTCATACAGATTTCTTTGAGGCTTTTAAAAATTATGATGAATCAGGAAGTCCTCGCCGTACAACTTGTCTCAAATATCTAGTGCTCGCTAATATGTAAGTATAATTCGAACTTTGCCAGTAATGATTGACTATAATTGTTATAAAATTAATTGTATAACAGGCTTATGAAATCTGGTATTAATCCTTTTGATTCACAAGAAGCCAAGCCGTATAAAAACGACCCAGAGATTCTAGCCATGACTAATTTGGTGATGTCCTACCAGAATAACGATATTAATGAATTTGAAAATATCTTGAAACAGAATCGAAAGAACATAATGGATGATCCGTTTATTAGAGAGCATATTGAAGGTAAAAATTAAACAGTGTTAGTTGTACAAATTTGATATATTTCATATGTCTTGATTTGAATAGATTTGCTAAGGAACATTCGTACTCAAGTACTGATCAAGTTAATTAAACCGTACACTAGAATACACATACCTTTTATTTCTAAAGAACTGAACATAGATGCAAATGAAGTGGAAAGTCTTCTTGTCAGTTGTATCTTGGACAAGTGAGTGGATTACATACATGTGTAATATTGTGCTACATGCATTGTTGTGTTCTAGTGCGATTCGTGGAAGAATTGATCAAGTGAACCAAGTATTACTGCTGGATAAACAAACCGTGAATGCAGCCAGATACAATGCATTAGACAAGTGGACAAACCAATTAAGTTCTCTTCACGTGTCTGTCATAAATAAAATGTCATAACTTGCGACCGTCACACACATACACATCATTTAACTGCTATGTTTGCATGAATTTCGTTTTCATTGAAAATTTGCTGTTCAATTATTATTCTGTAAATACTATCTCTGAAATATTTAACTCGTTTCTTGGAACATGTAACATTGTTTAGAATTGCAGTACAGGTAAACAAGTACTACTCCTCCTCCGACACTGGCAAATACTACAAGACTGTAGCTAATGGCAAAGTTTAACAGAACTGGACATGTCTTCAATGAATGATCACTACCGCTCCACTGATATTGAAGCATGTTGTATTGTTTAGTCGTCTGTTAAATATGTATATAACAATATTTAATTAGAAATTACAGTTGATTAATAATACGGACATGTAACTTCACTAATAAACATGTCAGTCTGAGATTTATATGGATTGTAAAATTTCATTTTTATTACTATAATAAACGTGAAAATATTTTATAAACATATTTCATTTTATTATTCTGTTACTCCTCTGTATAAATGTTGTAAGTAATATATTTGTGTCAAAATGTTTTGTCAGAAGAACGTGCAGATTACGTTTTTGCCGCCATTTGTGTAGTTCGGTACACGGGCCACCTCACTGGTAAATAAGTCAAGAAATCGGGGGTACCACCTCTTCTTTGCCTACAACTTCATATCACAAACATGCGCAGATTGTCATTGTTTGTGAGTGTGTTTTTGTGATGTAAATAAACTGTCATGTAAATAAATAAACGTATTTGTACTTAAGTGTATATAAAATTAAATATGAACTAAACTAAGATAATATTTTGATAAAACTTTTATATCGAACCATGCACTTCCATAAGACTAAAAGTTCGGCAATGCATTTAGTTTTTATTGTTTTTTTACTTAATTTAAGCCGCATTTATTGTTTGTTAAATTTAACAAAGTTTTCTCGTAATCAAATAAGTTTCACAGATGACAACAAATATGATTTGAATACAATATCACTTAAAATAAGTGAGAAATTAATGCAAGCTTCGCATGTGGAACTTGGGATTAATTCAATGCAGGTATTGAGATTGACACTACCACTGTATACAGTCTTATTTATATTACATGTTATTTATAGAAAATATATGATTCACATAAATTTGCAACTATTGTCCCCAATGAAGATAAAGTCATAGAGAAGATTGCCAGGAAAATGACTGACAAATTGACACAAGCGTTTGACGTATTGACACATATTAAGAAAGGTATTGAGAAGTATTCCGTGACGAATATAGCATCGCCCATAGGAACAAAAATCTATAATGTACAGCACATAGGTCATAGCCCTTTATGGCCAAAAGAAGACTTAATGACGAAGGCCGATGTAAAACAAAATATTAGCGACTTAAATGTACTAAATTATGGAGAAAAGTACTTGTCACAATGTAAATATATGCAGATACAGTTTGAAAGTGAAATACAACTTCACGGCAATATTTTACAGTGTTTGTAGATAGTCTATCGAACAGTACACACTTGGGTGTTGAACAGGTCTATTTCTTAGCTGCTGCAGATATTCAGAAGAGGATGTATTATTCAAATTCTGATTATGTGGCTCAAGACGACACCTATGTTTGGCAGTTATATTTATCTCTCGCTAAATTAAAGCCGAAAAATATCATTATTGGAATTGATTTAAGTGTTACCAGTCATAAACTATTTAACATTGAAAAAGCAGTTGGTAAGTTTGAAGCTTTTGTTCTGTTATATGATTTACTTATATTTTGACCATTTTAGCTAAACAAATAATCAACATGTTAGAAAGTGTTGATCATGTTGGAGTGATAGCTTTCGGTATAGACTGGATTTCTCCATACATCACGGGTTACAATTGCCAAATTGCTAGTCAAAATACACTGATCACAGACGAATGTAGGATTATTAATGCGACGGATCAGAATAAAATAGTATTCAATCGTTTCATCGATTCGTTAGTAAAAATCAATGGTATGTTGTATGTAGTTTTATATGAAAACATGTATTACTTACGTGTGGATCTGATTTTAGGTACATCCAATATTCAGGTTGTTTTTAAGCAACTGTTTAAGAGTATTCACTTGAATAAAGTTTCAATGAACAGTGATGAACCGGCGATGTTGGTATACATTAGTGCAAACAAGCATGTTTCGTACAATGACACGGCCAGTGTACTAACAATGATTGCTCATGAACAAGCCACTCTTCAAATGGCTCTCATTATAAATACAGTCTTCATTACTAACGGTATGACATAAGCCTTGTTATATTATTTATATAATCCTAAACCATTGTATTAATTCCAGATGCAACTGGTGCTCTACACAAAGAACATTATTTACGCGACATTTCTGAACTGAATTTTGCTAAATACAATATGAAGAATGTTGATAGAAGCATGTATATAACTGGTATTATACAATCAGTTAATTCTACATTTAATCTAGGACTGGTTACAGCGAGAATTTTCAATACTTTAAATTCTAGTAATACATCGAATGTGAATGCCGGTATATCTTTGCCTGCTTGGCAAAGTAAAACGAAAGGTATGTATGTACAAAAGCGCAACGTAGATTTTTGTTGTTCAGTTTCAAAGTTGTACAGTAAGGATAAAAACCTCCATAAGCGCCTCCACCAAAAACAAACTTTTTGGTGGAGGAGCAAAATTTTACCTATATAAGAGCACACCGTAGATTTTTATTGTTTAGTTTCAAAGTTGTACAAAAAGGTTAAAATTTTTAGCGCCTCCACCAAAAACAAGCATTTTGGTGGAGGCGCTTATACAGATTGAATTAGAACTTTTTACCTGTTGGTCGTAGCGGGTTGAAATTGTTACTTCAGGGTTTTTTTGAGATGAAAATTAATAATCTATGATCTGTTTCTCGATTTGAGATGCGATTGTTGAGATAATGGGAATTTATTAGTGTAGCGTGTTTTTAACGCGTATATGTAATACAGTATGTGCGATGAATATTTACTGATTATTTTAATTTTATTAATCTCCTGTGTAGATCTAGTTGTCTCTTTGTACGTACCATGTGGAACAGTTACTAATCTTGGATTACTTGCGATTGATCTCCATTTCGCTAACATCGCTGAAGATGTTACTTATTACAGCAATCAACTGAAATACACCTATGCAATTCTACTTAATACAGACGGTAATAAGTACTACAGTTATACAAGAGACATTAACATTCTTACTTTACATATTTCTAAGGCCTGGTACTTATGCATCCATCATTTCCACGTCCAATTGTCACTAATGAACAACCAAGATTCATTGACATTGCCTACTTTGAGAAAAACGTCAATTTTACATCAGTTCGTGCTCGCATGCTGGATGAAGACAGTGGATCACATATGATCTTTGATCACACTGTAACTGTAATAAATTATCAAGTTTTAACCCGTGGCATGTACAACAATATTGTTTTTTTTCTTTATTCTCCAGGTAAAATACGTTTGGCGACGTGTACTTAAGTGGTATATTGTTTGTATAGTGATTAAAGATAGTGACGTAATTCCGAAAAGAATACAGACAACTTATTTCGCGGATATTTCTACACATTACAATCTTCTGCATCATCGTCTTGACATTTTGCCACCGTCTTCGTTGTGTAGACATCTGAATCAGATATCTACATTAGGTAAGTTCCAAGTGGAGTATGTGTGTGTAGACATGTGTGTAAGATAGTTGTTTGACAGATGCTGGCACACTATACTTAAGTGCATCGTGTTTTCAATCACCATTCTCTTACTTGCGTGGCACAGCAGGTTTGTCCATGTCTCCGTTGACTTTACAGACTTATATGGCGTACATTAAGGACAATACTAGGTTATTGGCTAACCCAGGATTAAAGGAAGAGGTATATACAAATTGTATTATGATTGAAAACACTAGTTAAACTAAATAATGTTTAGGTTCGTAACGATATTACTGTCTTGTCTCACATACTAAACTATTTAATGAGACAACATTTGCACGGCTCGTTATACAAGTACGTAGTCAGACGTTATGTTGCAACTGTCAATGGTGTTGTTCAAATGTACCCGGGCACAATGCTGAATATAGACCTTGAACCGACACGTCGACACTGGTTCGTACGTGCTACAGAACATCCTGGTAAAGTAGTGCTTACATCACCGTACTTAGATATAGGTATGGTTATAATTCTTATATAAATACTACTACCATTGTTAATTGTACGTTTTGATACAAGGTGGTGCTGGTTATATTGTTACAATATCACATACAATATTCGAAGGAAATCCTTCTGGTGAACATGACTCAACCGATAACGTAGTTGCTGTAATGGCAATGGATGTGACATTTGGATATATCTACAAAATGTTACTAGAAACAATGCCGTACTGCTCTGAACAAGACGGTACAACGGTTAAATGTTTTATCATTGATGACAGAGGCTATCTGATATATCATCCACATCTTATCGACCCGAATGAGAGAGGTCCAGTTGAACAACAACATATCATTCATAAAGAATCGTTAGTGGCAAACGATCTGTTAAATCATAAAGGGTTTGTACAGAAAGTACTGTGTAACAACTATGCTGACGGTACAATACAACGGTATGTATGAATAACATAAGTGCATGTGCACTTATTGTATAATATATACCTGTGTATCTGATCTAGGTATTACAAATTCAACACGTCATTAAACACAGTTTTAACCAATGTTGTACATGGCGAACACTGTGTCAAATACTATGCCACTGCTGTACCAAATACTAATATATTCATTGGTGTAGTTAATTTCACCTGTAACGATATGGCAACGTTTTGTCCGTGCAGTACAGTAAGTAGTTCCGTTGTACTTCATAACGCATGTGTACATTTGACATGTATTTACAGGTTGATCGGCTATGTTTAATATGCAACCGAGTTGAACAAAACGAATGCGAATGTCCGTGTGAATGTCCGTTACCATTAAACAACCAGACTTGTACGCAAATGAACAGCAGTCTCATAGACAATGAATTATGCGCCAAGGAACTCGAGATGCCAATAGTTGCTCCACAATACGCGGCAAGCAGCAGCAGTAACAAGTTACATGCAAGTATTGCGGCTGGTCTGAAACCTTGTTTAACATTCTTGTGCGAGATTCATACCTCGTACGATAGTTGTGTAGGATTGTTAGGCTGTGAATGGTGCCATCTAGATGTGGACGGTGAAACTAAACTACAACATCCGTTCTGTGCGTCATTGACAACTTGTTTCCACGGTGTACTGGGCTCAGAGAGTCCGTATAAAGATTTCCAAATGGACACAACAGCGAGTGATGAACTGTTTGTTTCAACGTACTCATCTGTCGGACCTGTAGCAGGTTCGATAGTTGCCTTGTGTTTTATACTGGCATTAGTGTTCTACTGTTACCGACAGTATTCCCTGCAGTTTATGGAACGACTCTACCCTTGCAGAACACAGACTAATCATGGCGGTGGCGGTGTACAAATGAGCAGTATCGATGCAGATACATTCAACGATGATGTAGCCGGCCATCAAGATCAGTTATTAGCAAACTATCCCACAGCAGTGGACACTACGTGTCCTGTATCACCGTACTGTGTAACCACAGAATATCGAAAACCAGTAACCGGTGTAGATTCAGATCTAGGTTACTCGACAATGACACCGCACGAAGAGAGCGAACGATTATCTTTCGCTCTGATCGAACTAGATTCATTGGAAGATGATTTCAATACATCTGACGCTGTGTCAACTAACACATCACTGTTACCGTACAAGGCACCGAAACTTCTACCTGATACAAGTAAAAGAATCGGTCCAGATATTGAACAGTTACCGGCAACAACGCAATTACTACCGAAACATCGCATGTTGGCACCGGTCACTGTACATAGGAACATGGAGACTATATGACAAAACTGTTCGCTGCTGTATCACAGACACAGCATTGCGATTGTACATAGCATGCCATACGTATATCCACATGATACATTTGTTATTTCACATGGTCGAGTTTAGTGAACACGACTATATAAACTGTCATTTTTATTAATAATCCATTGCCAGAAAACATGTGATACATTTGAATAAGCCCTTTATAATGTGTTGTTAAATAAACAGTTATAATTGAAAGTATAAATGAATTTGTTTTTCCGAATACAACTGTTGTATGCGTAATGTTGGGCAGATATGTGTGCTGATGCAACAGTGGAACTAGCTCAGATAAGAATGCACAGCGAGTATTTACGAGAATGACGTTGTTATTGGTTGAATTATGATTTTATTTTGAATTACAGTAATGGTTTCACAACTGATAACAAATACTGTTTCGCGGAAAAACGGTACTACATGCTGGCACACGTAGCCGTCTTAGCAACGTCAGAGTTACTAAATAATTGAATGAATGTGTTTTACTGACATAACTCATGATGATGATTACTGAACTCAACAGATGGAACAAAAGCATGTATTATATTTACTAAATGTAA
Organism: Calosoma granatense; assembly: GCA_022063505.1. Classification (NCBI taxonomy): domain Eukaryota; kingdom Metazoa; phylum Arthropoda; class Insecta; order Coleoptera; family Carabidae; genus Calosoma; species Calosoma granatense. Next base: position 149,734 of record JAGJTL010000569.1, on the reverse strand, counting down.
ACTATGTTTTCTGTATCACAACATACAGGTACTTGTAATAGACTGCAATCAATTTCATATTTTCTAATACGTAAGCGAACAAATAATATTCTAAAATTATTTTATAAAAATAATTTTTCTTATAATAAATGTCTACAGATAGTTTTATTTATTAACAAGTATTGAGTGAGTGGTGTGACTGATGTACTATTCGCCCGGTATCTCTTCCGTCTCATGATCACCGACCAGATACAGGAACTGAAACGCAATCGCCAACAACGAGATACCCAACAAATCACCCATCGATGTTAAGTATGGGATCGCCGAGTTGTCTGGGTCAATCTTCTTCTTCCACATCCAGTGGATCATGATGTACGCGATATACATTAGCGCGGCGACCTATATGTAAACGTACGTGTAACAATCTGTAACTAGATTCTACACATCTGAACTGTCATACTTGCAATACTGCTGCACACAGGTACACAATGACGAATAGCGTTGTCAGATTAGTATGTCCTGCTTTCATATAGTTGATAGTATATATGAATATCAAATGTCCCGGCACCACCATTGCCATCAGGACACGTGTAGTACGTGCATGAACACCTGAAACATTACATAACTCGCACACTTGCATACTGGGTGAAAGTATGTATGTATACAGGCCAGAGTCATCGTGATATATTAAGCAAATGTCTCTAGAGCTAAAAATAAGGTGCCCAAAATATTCTCTATGCGTTCGGTACTTAAAACCATCAAGACAACTCTAGACACCAGTGTCTGTAATATGATAGGTACTATTATACAACTTACTGTCGCCTCCTGTAATGGACGCGTGCAAATTGTCACATAATAAGTGTTAGTTAACGTCACTAAATACATATATATGTACGTACCTTTTCCACAAAAGCCCGACACCGGTGATATGAATATGACAGTGTCCTCATCAGTTTCAGAGTCTGAAGTGAGTATACCTAATTCAGCTTGTTTATGCAGGGCCGTTGAAATACGACTTGCCTGCGAACAATATAAATTATCTGAATTATGCAGTATCTGCAGTGGTACGAAATGATAGTATTTACCTGAACTGCAACCAAGTTTCCACCGACTCCATTAATAACAGGCTGAAACACAGCTATTCCCTCGAAACGTGACACCATAAAATCTAAAATAAGTCCACCCATTGAACTAATAAGCATCGCCGCCATTACCGGCGTCCAGCCGTTGTAAAGCACGTCGCGTGTATGTTGATTCTTCTTCGCTATCCAAATCCACAATGGTATCACTAATATGTAGCCGGATATGATCAACGGTGCTAACCAGTCCTGGGTTCCTATACATGGTACATACATACATACATACTCTTGTACATAACTTAAGTAGATCTTTCATACTTACCTATGGACTCATAAAGCACTGTAGCTATCCAGGAGAGTAAAGCCAGTGACGTGATATCGCCTAAACTAGCCGCAATAGGAGTAGCAACATTATCCGGATTGATGTGACAATGTCGCGATAGCACAATCACGCCTGCTGTGATGAGACCAAGCACGAAACTTGCCAAGGAAACAGTAACAAGACTACTAGCGCAAAGCAGGTACGCATGATCCAATTCCACATCGTTACTCTTTATTCCACCCATCACGATTGCAATGACAGAACCAAGGAATCCGACAACAATCGCTTGACACTGCATATGACAGAAGGTAACATATGTAAATATTCGTACAGAGATGTAGATACACACTGTACCGCGCACCTGTATGAGTGTTAGGTTGCCTACAATCATACTCCACTGCTGTTTAGGGGTATCCATGTGCCCCAGGTTCGCTTGAGTGGACAGACGTGAAGCGAGCGTCATCTCTAGATTACCTTTGAGACCGAGTAATGCTGGAACTAGGATCACCAGCTCGGTGATTTCCTCAAACACTGACCAGTGCTGTTGGTATGTACAGAGAGGTATGTAAGTATGTTAGCATATTGCTAGAGTATGTAAGAATGTTACCTGAACCAGATCTAGGACTAAGCCAGCACCCACCATGCCGAAGCCGGCAATTAAGAATGGAATAAATACTTGTATCGCAATTGAGAAATATGTTTCTTTCGTCTGAATGTCTGGCTCATATATTTTGGTTTCGACAACCACGTCGGGAAGACGACTGCTGTCGATGTCGACGGTGTCGAGCGAGGTATTGACTAGAATCATTTCCATGGCCGCATTTTCAAAGGCACTTGGCGTGCCGGTGCCGGCGGGCGCACCGGCACCGGCCCCAGGATCGTCCGTACTGTTGTTGCTCGTCTTCAGCGGCTGTTGTTGTTGGTTGTTCGCTGTTCCGGTTGCGATTCCGGTGGCCGTTGCGGTGGCGGTGGCAGTTGTTGAGGTGTGTGTGTGATTCAGGCTACCCATGACACTGCCAATCTGCTCTAGGCTAACACAATCACCCGGCTAGTATTATATATTCACGTAGGTAGCTATTTATTATCATTTATCACTAATGCTGTGGTGTCGTTGAATTGTAAATAGTATTGCTGTTGCCCCGACTCGCCGATTCCCCGTACGTCGGTTTTCGATTCTCGCGATCCATTCAACACGAACCGATTCATTGTTACATTTACATTTATTTCATAACATTTCGCAAAGCTGAGAGGCCAGCCTGCACTATCCGCCACGTGACTACATATTACATCCTGCACTGACTGAACCAACGGCCACCACGACTACATCTATCGATCCGTTACCGTGCCAGGCGTCCCGACGTCCGACACGTTACACATTCGGTGTGCGCGACATAGCGCGGGGCACACATGTGGACGCGCATGTGTCAAGCGTCGTGACATGACATGTCCTTTGTGCAATACAGTGGCGTGCGTGCACGTAGGGCTTCATACAGAATGTCTTAGAACAATAATATACCCACTTTATATATGTATGCATTTATAAATTTTACTAGTCGCTATGTAAAAGTTGTTCTTATTTTCTTGTATCTCACCTTGTATAACTTCATTTGTAAATAAACAATTATCAGTTGCATCACCAACATCTAAATTTAAACTGTAATTAAATTAGACAATAATGAACCTAAATGTTATAATACCTCGAACGTAATATGAATAATCTTATTATTTTAATTGCCGTTACAATTTAAGTGTATGGTAATCTAGTAAACTGTTAGTAACACTCCAGAATGAGTCGGAGTTGAACTATCGTCTGTAGATTCTCTGCGAATGTCGCTTAGATGTTTGTCGTTGTTAATAGTGCCTAAGAGTAAATAGTAAATTACTACGATAATTTACAATTTGCTACAAACTAGTTCTTTAACTCGTTGTGTTGAATAATAAAATGTGTATAGACATTCTGTATGTACGTACGTACTACATACGTTTACGTATATACGTATATATGTAATCCTGTGTGCCCTGTGAATTAAGTGTGTTCGCACGCCAATGTTGTAATAGTGCTTCTCAGTGGAGGTGTAAAATACATTTGAAATATTAGCGGTAAGTATATGAACTAAATTTAATTATGCTTTTTCACAATAAATTTGAGCGTGTGGGTGTAGCAATTTAAAAATACAATTTATTTCAAGTGATTCATTATCTTTTTAAAAAGATTAACTTCTAAATTAGTTCCGGTGGTTTTCTAAATATTACATGTGATGAATGTATGAATGATTTCTGAAAGATGGAAGTATTGCACTTGTGTAGGACAGTTGACGGCGATGCTGTAATGGTAATGACGAAATAGATATTCGTGTGGCAATAGCACTTTGGCAGTAAGCAGTACAAGTAACGTGAGCTTACAAGCCGACAAGGACACGACACGAATGATACGGTGCGACTTGCGCCTGCAGCCGCGGACTGTGCTTTGCGCTGCCTGATATAAAAGAAGTATACCTCATTGAAAATAATCGTAGATTTCCTGTCTCTACAATTAAACCGTGTCGTATTTGATGACAGATACGCGGGCCAAATCATTAACTAAGAAAACACACACACAGAACAAACGTACGTACACGCGACACATCGATTACTCACAAATTATCGCAAACTGAAAAACGAACGATTTACCGAAACTTGATTGACTGTAAATCATTTAGAAGAAGCGTCACTCATTCATTTGTTCATTTGTTGGTCAGTTGCATAACATTCGCATTGTGCTTGTCGGGTACAGGTACTTGGACAACAATAATTCAATGTTATGGTGAAAAACGCTATTACGTACAACTATTAGTAAGTTTCGATGGATGATGATGATACATATGAGGATGAATGTACTTTTTGTCATGAAATTCTTACCTAGCAGTTGTCATCTGTAAATTCGTCTCACGGCACTGTATCTACCACGCATATTTAACAATTCGATAATGTTCATATTTTGTGTACAGCAGTTTAAATGAACATGACACTGAGATACATTTTCGTTGTGAAACGCTGAACTGTCGCTTGTTATAACTGAACTTGTACAAGAGATCCAGACAGACAGACGTACACCGTTCGCTTCTGATGGAAATCCGTCAACATTGCCGAAAATTTAAAGCGTGTGTCGAGCCAAGGTCTCGAACCGTTGGACTGGGACACGATAGAGTCGTGTGTGATATCAATTTACAAGGTGGGAGGCTCACGGGATCTTCATTTATTTCATTTCATTTCTTTACTGTCTCTAACTGAGTGAAGGTCTAGCCTGTCATACATACACTATTGCCTTTTATTACATTTCGCTCTATCGCGCTATGTTGCGCACGCTAACATAACGTTTCTAGCGAACTTGTAATTATTTTCCATCAATCCATATGCACATACGTACGTATCTCAACCACTTACATCGCATTTATACGATAATATAGATGTTCTGTGCATGATACATTCAATAATAAGGACTAAAATTAATTTTACACCGAATCAAACAAGACGAATACCGGAATTCCTAATGTACGTACATGAAAAAATTTCTGTAATATTTTGTCTAAATAACGTCTGAATATAAATTTCATAAGATTGCTATGAAAACACAGAGAATGACTCTGTTATGATATATCTTTGAAGACATAGGGGTTGCGGGTACACATATCCGGTTTGTATATGAAATAAAACTATTATTGATAACACTGTTTATTAAATATTATATATACATATCCTAAAAAAATCACAACTCAATAGATAGATAATAATATCCGTTCACAGCTCATTATTTACAAGTTTATTATATAAAAATATTTAGTTATATGCCATATATTCATGTATAAAAGGGCCGTAATTCATATGTTAAGTTCCAAACACGTCACGGTACAAAAATCTTCAAGTACGGCCCTATTATATCAATATACAATGTACGACTTATTGCAATATACAGGCATTGTGTAACTTATTCAACTGATATGGTATGCAACAAATTTGAAACAAACAAACAAATCGTTTTCATAATGGCACTCGTTATGTTTTGCTCGTAGTGTCATGTACATACAAATAAAAATAAAATCTGCTACACGCTCATTCAGCATAAGTAAGTAATAAAATGAAAGACACAAGTTGCGCTTGTGTATGTATCTTGAGCAACATGACAGTTAGTGTACGATTATACATGTGTCCATGGATCTGTCTACACAATCACTAAGAACTCGAGTAATGTACAGATATTCCGAGTCAGTGAGCACAAAGTACGTTGTCTCCATGTACTTGTGTGTATGTACAGTGTTTGGATCACTAGTGATTCATTGGTACCTGTGTACTGTATTCAGTAATCTAGCTAGTTCTAGAGATGCACTTATGCATATGTGATATTTACAAATGTACGTATAACCTCTCTTCTAACCGTCATCGCTGGACGCACAATATTGCAACGAGCCCTAAAGCAAATAAACTACCATCTTGCTGTCATTTAATAAACTAGTAAATAAAACAAATGCAAATATTTTCCAAACACACACACACATATACATATATAGATATGTAGAAAGGCTGCTGGACCTAAACATATCAATCTATTATGGAAATATTACCTTCCCAGTATTCTTCTAGTATTTTCCAAATTTCAGTAATAAGTATCTTTTATACACTTGTACGGGGAAGGTTATATTTCATTTATGCAAACGAAAATCCTACATTTGGACCTAACCTAATTTACTCCATATTACATATGGATTAACAACTTAAAGAACATTCTAGCAAGATAAAAAAAACATAATTTTTCCAATAGCATGATTGACATTTGAAATGATCATTGTCATTATGTAATATGATGCCGAATATGAATTATTTTCATGAGTTTTTAATATAAGAGCACAGGGAGTATCAATTTTTGTAACAAACTTTTTCTAAAACTTCAGCACATATAGTTTCCTATAGATTAACAACAAAATATAAATAAAATTACTGAATTGTGCGTTAAAGCAGCTTCTGTTGTGTTATTTTCTTGCTTTAGTGTATAAAATAAAAACTATTCTCAACAGATTTACATCGAAACCAAATAACCATTGTTTATAAATATGTTTGTTTTTGCTCTCACTTGATACTGTCCCCTTGCAATTTGCGTGTGTGTGTTTGTATGTAACACATAGTAAAAACCATAGAATTAGAATACACACAAGAAAGGAATGTGATTTAATTTGTTTCCGCAGCAGCCGGAACACGTTCATCTATTTTGCTTCTACATATCGGACACTTCTTGTTGATACGAAGCCAGTGATCGACGCACTTTGAATGAAAATAATGAAGACAGCCCAACCGGCGTAGTCTTTGGCCAGTTTCAAACGTATTTAAACATATGACACAGGAATTCTGGGCATCTGTGTCGCCTTGTCCATCGTACGTGAATATGGATGTAGTGCTGTCAATCATCTCTGTGGTAGCTCGTTGCATTTCAATGTTCTACAGTGTGTAACGGATACATACATTAGATTGATATGTTTACACTGTGTACTTCACTAGATACATACGTTCTGAACAACAAGTCTATTATGTAAGGAGAATAGCTGAATAAACGCTGTCGGATCGAGGCCATAAAATGGTGGCATACCCCGGCCCGTGGAATTCCTTAACACATAGAATCTAATTATATTATTATACCTCTAGTTCCGCATATACAAGATCTGGCCTAGTACCTGACATTACTAATGTAGCGTCGTCTATTTTCCAGATCTAACTGCTGTCTCACCCACATATCACGATGTACATGTGATAATCTACTCCGATCTAGAGCCTGACGATGAACTAAAAAGTACAATATTACATTGCCGAACACTTACGTGCAAACACTTATTTACATACGTACCACGAATATGCTCTGTTAGGTTCCTGAATACTGGACAAAAGGAAGCGTGCATATTAAACGAGATTTCTGGAAAAGCAGCACTGGACTGACGCGTTCCTGGTCCAGTATTGCGTGATGTACTTGTCGAGGCCGCTTCACTATCATCAAAACACACATATCACATGACTTACCAACATGGTACTTATAAAATAACTTACTCTTCTGAATCGGAGGAGATTACAACAGGACTAGAGGACTGATCAGAAGATCTACTGCAATCTGTACTTGTTCTACCATTCTGTAACAAACACAATAGATTCATATACACTGCCGTACAAGTATATATCGAGTATACACTATATGTACCTGAGATCTCCGATCTGCTGTGTATGAGCAGCTAGCACCACTGGCATTATTCTCTCCACGCTGTCTCTTCTGACCTTGTGAGTTTTGATTTAAAGCTAAAATACGATACATATTAGTAATACAATATAACAAAAGAATCTAGCTGTAAATAATGACTGTCACAGCCAACTGTTATTAATAATGTATGTTCGATTGACATAATGTATTACCTCTTTTACGAAAATTTGGTTTGTACGTTTGCACAGTGCCTCTGGCTGACCGTAATACCTGCAAATCCTCTTCACTCTCCGATGAGCTTTCATCGTCGCTTTTGACGGAATCTGTCATAATTGAACTTAACCAAGCAAATTACTCCTACTTTAATAAATTCAATGTAAAAGAGGTTAATCTTTCTCCAATGTTTTCGTTTCCAACATTTGTTTGCACACAACTGCTGTGATATTAGAACTCTGCTGTACACTCGTTCAAAAATGTGTTATGACATATATACAATAGTTGTTATCCTGACATCCGATGACAGGAATGGAATGCTTGTACTGGTGTTACATGAAATTGTATATAGGTAATATTTGCATTGATACTCCCGTTATGGAGGATCAAGCAACGTAGTATATGTTCATGTTGTATACATTTGTTTTCATTCGTTAAAACTGATGTATGAATGAGATATTTGTTTTGATTGTACTCTCAGCGAACTTCAGAGATGTACATATTTGTCCCCAAAGAATGGCGCCAAGATGAGAAACCAATTACATATTTTCAGTACGTTTAAATATAATTTTATTGTTTTAATCCAAATATTTCCGAATAGTTAATAGAACTGTTAAGAATTTATTTGATTTTCATTTGGAAAACATGAATTATGTGTGACTAAAGTTATTAGAAAAATAGCATGGGATATAGATCAAATTGTTATTTTGTCTGCAGATGAGATCATACATTAAAAGGATTGATAACACGTCACAATGTTTTGCGAAAATCGAAAAAAATTATATTGTTGTCTATTAACTAATTTTAAATCACATGACTGACAGTAATGGCGTTATGAAAATAACTAAAATAACTAGAATATTTATATTATCCGAGAAAAAAATCTTTAATGTCAAAATTCGGATAAACTAAATTCTGTTGGAAATTTTCTTTCATTTCTAAATGCTTCAAATTTGTTAACTTCTAAGATAAATGCCATCTAATATGAAACTTGGGAGCTAGTTCATTTCAGTGTCCGATCATATATTTGTATAATTATTTTAGGTAATAATTATGTGGTTTATTTGTTATAAGTATTTGTACTTTTAATTATGTATTTTACAAAACTGTACTATGACATTGTACATATTATTTTCATATAATAATACAATATATTTACGAAGCTGATTTTGGTCACGCTGGTTATACGTCTGGTACTGCAGCTAATATCACGTGAGAATTTAGATTGTGATTTTTGTACATTCGAGTGGCATGAATCTGATCGACCTGTGTTATTCGTAAGATTACGAGGTACTAAAGTTCAACATATCACATTGAAAACAAACTGCCTTTCCTAAGCATTCGTTTATAATACAAATAGCCCAAAATGCCACCATCAGCTTCTGTGAATAAAGATATACCAACAGATGGAGAAGGTACTGGAGTTAACGCGGTTCTTCTCGGCCCGCCGGGTTCTGGAAAAGGAACACAGGTACTAGTGCAAAGTTAATGTTACATAACATGGTGTATATAAAACGATTTCTTCACATGATGACAGGCACCGTTGCTCAAGAAAAAGTTCTGCGTATGTCATCTGTCTACTGGTGACATGTTAAGAGCAGAAATTTCTTCTGGATCCGAACTCGGCAAAAGACTTAAGAAAGTAATGGACGAAGGTAAACTGGTTAGCGATGAACTAGTTGTAAATATGATTGATAAAAACCTTGAACGACCGGATTGCCGTAATGGTTTTCTGCTTGATGGTTTCCCGCGGACTGTTGTCCAAGCCGAGAAGGTACGTCTTACAATAATAGCTCTAGTGAATAAATATTAACAACAGTGTTTACATTAGTTGGACCAGTTGCTAGAGAGACGGAAAACGTCTTTGGACGCGGTTATTGAGTTTGGTATTGATGATAGCTTGCTCGTACGTAGAATAACAGGTCGATTGATTCATCCAAGCAGTGGACGTTCATATCATGAGGAATTCCATCCACCTAAAAAACCAATGACGGACGACGTAAGTAACTACCACTACATACATATATCTTAGATTTCAGTCTAAAACAGTAACATTTGTATGTGCAGTTCACTGGTGAACCATTGGTTCGTCGTTCTGATGACAATGCTGAGGCTCTAAAGAAACGTCTGCAAGCTTACCATGACCAGACAAAGCCACTCGTCAGTTACTACCAACTGCGCGGTCTGCATCACCGAGTCGATGCGGCCAAGTCCGCTTTCGATGTATTCAGTTGTATTGACAAGATATTCCTGGACAGCACCGCGAAAAAGAGAAATTTATAATCACAATTTCGTTAATAAACAATTGGGACAGAATTATGTAATTATTTGTTAATAAACACATTGGTGGTTTGAAGTCTTGCGGTATTTGTTTTATTAATAATTTACATGGACTTACGAGTTAATTATAGGTGCAATAAATATACTGATTAGTAGTTAATAGGACTATGACATAACGGACAACTCTTATGTAATGTGATGTCACGTTCTGATGAGCTGTGTTTGCAGACTGTACAACTCCAGATCCTTGATATATCTGTCAGAGGTCGACCAGTCACCATACATGTAGGGAACTCGGTATAACAAGTCGGACATGTTGAACTCCTAATGCAAGCATAAACAAACGTTACATGTACTAACACATAACTACAATCATTCATCACTTACCAATCAGATATTAATGTTTCACAATTCGGACATTCAACTCGATTCATATGGTAGTCTTTCAGTCCATGTTTTGTGAATATATTCACTGCAATCGCTTCGTATTCCTGCCGTTCACCTACTGTCAATTCCTCTAATGATTCTAGTTTGATCAGCGCTTTGGAACATACACCGAAAGAATTGTTTAAGCACGAAGTGACAGCAAGAAGACAGAACAGTTCCTCCGTTGGTATGACATCTTCAAATTCACGTAACTTCAGTGTAGCTATCATGGCGTTGTGCAATTGACCGTCGTGCAGGTACGAGTGAACAAGTGCAAGAAGATGGTAGCCTACAGCACCATGCCAAGCGTTCTCTGTAATCTCCAACTCATCCGTCACTTCATTCATCAATGAATGATCTTTGAACGCTGAATTCATAATCTTCACATGCTCTTCAACAAGCAATGCGGCGTACACATAGAGTTTCTTGACTTTCAAAGCATTTGTGTGTTTCTTAGATTCCATATCCGCTAACTACAAACAGTTGAATATTTATGCTGTTATTGTTTCATTATAAATATTTTCAACAAACCTGATACACTATCTTTGCAGCTTCCAAATATCTGTTCGCTTTAAGAAAAAGTTCCACAGCTTCACCTAAGCAATTTTTGCTCATTAAATGTTTAGCATATTGTGCTAAAAGATCTGATATTTGAGGTAAATTATGATGTTTTGCTAATGATATTGCCAGGTCCCATTCATTTAACTTGACACATAGATTTACTGCTGAATAAACTTCACCATACTGTATACAGAAACCAGTTACTAATATTTCTGTTCTAACAACAAATGTCATGAATATCGACCTTAGTATACGCTGCTACAGCTGCTGAACAAAGGCCAACGGATACAAACATCTCCGCTATTTTCAACAGTAATGGATGATGGTCACTAAGTACATCAATAGTCACCTCTAATGCTTCAAAATCTTCCAGTGCATAGTAACACTGTACAAGCATCTCTTGATTCCGTGCTTTTTCATAATATTCCCTCGCTCCTTCCCTGTTACAAGAACAACAAGCATTTATATCACAGTCAGAACTAAAACAGAATTCACATACCAGTTACGACGATCGAAAAAATAGTTTCCAATCGCATTCCATGCACTTTCCAGTTGAATGTCATTACCACGTACACTCATTTTCATAATTTGTATAACTCGAAACCAATCTCCTAATATCTGGCGTAGATTCAGTGCTAAATCTCTACAAAACATAGCATAAACATATGTTTAATTGTCGCTAACAGTGATCTGGTTACCTGCGGTCCGCATCCAAAAATAATTTCTCTGCATCATCAAATTCCTTGAAGTACGTTGCAATAACTGCTTTCTTTAACTGTTCGGAATTGATTTCTTGCAGTTTCTTGATAAACTGTATGCCTGGGTAATCGAGAGATCTTATGAACGCTGATTCTGCAGTGACTAAGTTTAATTTTTTTACAGCAGCTTCCGCGAGTAGTCGCCTATAAGATTCTATGTTGCAGTAAATATATTTTGAAAGTAATGTTTTGCAAATACCATAGTCTAGGATGTGGATTGTCTTCAATGAACTGAGCTGCTTCGTTGATTCCAACTTTCTCGAGCAACTGTCTAGTATCTCGGAGTGATTTGACTTCTAAACAAATCAAATGATCTTTGGATGGACGTTCTGGTGTATCCATTATGTCGTCTAACAGTACTGCTTGAATTTCCAGATCCTATAAATTCTTATATCTACATAGAGAAATGATGTGTTGAAAAGATGAACACTGACTTGAAAACAACATATATATCCAGAACTAGCCATTGGTTCCTCTGGATAGTTTCCTTTGAACACGTACATCCTGGTTTTCTCCATGACTGCAAGAAGCTGAGGATTATCCGAAGCCCAACACATGGCCCAGACATCTTTTCGCTCTAGTTTGCTCGTTTCATTTTCTGCATTATTTTGTTTTGTAGTTTGACCAGCATGTTCCGTCAATTCTATCATTGTCAGCAAACCACTGGTGTCCATAATCGCCAAACGACTACACACATTCGTACAATTAATTTAAGTTTTACACAGGACAGTATAGAGCTACCTTGAGTTGCAGTTAATAGAAATCTTATGCGGTCGTGAATGGTTCATACGATACCGGTTGACCAAAGCAACGTGCGGTAACGCATAATGCTGTAACATTCCGGATTCTCGACCGATAATGAGACATTTATCAGAAGCAGTTAAACAGCAGATTGGATTGGTGGAAGCATGTACGTTCACTTGTTCTTCGACGGAGTACTCATCGAAATCACGGATCACTTCCACTGCACCAGACGGACTGTCGTCTATGTGATATAACTTATATTTGCTGCGGTTTACTGTAAAAGTCAGGGATAATTCTAGTACACATATAGATACATAATAGATTCAGCTTACATCCAGCTGTAGTAGTTTTAGGTGTCCTGTATTGCCACAATAGAAAATGATCTTTAGACGCGGCAATAACATGACTGGAATTCATAGTCACCCAGTGTAATTCGATGTCCGTGTATTTACCTATATGATTTAAAACACATTAAACCTGTCGAATGAAATGTGAATGTCTATAGCGAGTTACCATCTGTTGGTGTGCCAAGAGTGTTACACAGTAATAAGCCATACTTTCCACCGTTATCTTCAGTATCCGACTTCACAACTAATACACAATGGTCTCCGTAGCCAGCTAGTGCGATTAACTCGGGCACATATCGAGTGTGACACTGTACAATACGTACCATAAATTGTTGATTGATATAACAAACAGACCTCGTACCTGATTATTTGTTGTATCCCAAAATGATATGCATATACCCGCTTTCTGTGGTCGACACGTTGTAAATACTATAGTTTTCTTGAAATAACACCATTTATAATCAGGACGAATATTTGCAAAGTACACAAACGAATCCACCGCCAAAGCAACACGAAGTGAACCACCTTCCCATTCACAGCAACTGATTGTCTTTCCCGGAACTTTCAAGGTTCGAATATGCTATATAGAAATGCTATAGATATCACACGTACGATGCTTAGGTTCGTGTAGTTACTTACTTCACCGAATGGATTATAGAATTGTACCACATTACTGGTCTTGTCTTCATCCACTTGGTATCCGGCTATTGCTAACAGAGATCCATTATGATTCCAACGGCAATTTACAGCCGTAATACCCGTATTCGCAATGATAGGATCTACGAGCGCATAACATTGAACACAACAATGAAACGTACATTACACGATAAATCACCTGTATCACTCTCATTACACATCAATTGCATTTTACCATTTTCATAACAAACTACTAAACTAGGACAGAACGGATGCGTGTATCCAAATTTACCATCGTACCAATCTACTCCAACGACAGATACTTGTTCATTAGCTAAATCAATACACTGGATCTCCAGACGCATCTAGAATACAACAGTTACTATGAAATGTTCAATAAAATAACTAGACTGTATATGTACTGTGAAATTTCCTTGATTATCGTACAAATGAACTTCACCGCTGGCCAACGTGAACAGAAGGAATTTTCCATCAGGAGACCACTGTACTCCAGACAGTAAGACACCTTTCAATTCTTTACCCCATATCCTGTTTCCATCAACAGACCCGACAATCACCGCACCTATTGCCAGGGATAACACATACATATATTGACCACTGACATGCGCATTATACTGTTATACCATCTTCATAAATGATGCATATCTTTAAACCATCGGAACTCCATGCCATACCCACGACCGTAGACTTCTTTCTGTTGTTTATCATCTCCTCATACCAAGCATTCTATTACATCAAATATATGAGAATAGCAGTTAGCACAAATACTGTAATGTATCGAGGTATATTCTTACTTTATAGATCATCCACACAATGATAACACCATTCTGATCACTTGTAGTCAGCTTTCTGTGACATTCATTCCAAGTAATGACATGAATATTTTCCGTATGTCCTTCTAAAGTCTGGTTCATAGAAAGATTGCTGGATGCTATCAGTCCCCGGGAACGTGTATGACTGTCATTTTCACCTCCAACTGTAAATAATTGTTTTTAAAAACTTACGATCCTTGCTGTACATTAAATGTTATAGTACCTGCATCCAGTTTTAATACTTTCAGTAATCCATTCTCACCACCCACTGCAATGTATCCATCTTCTCTGTTCCATGCTAAACAGTTGAGTTTGGTGTTATTTGGTATAGCAATCTAGAAATTATAACATTTATATAATTTACGATCTTATATTACATGTAATATATCGGCCGAATTCATGTATATCATGTTACCTTTTTACTTAAATATATAAACATTTTTTAAATTTCCTCACGAATAAAAACTAAAACTGAATGTTTACAACGCTCTTTATGCGTTGCCATGGAACCGGGACTAGCGAACGTGTTTGCATCACGTGACCACAGAGTTCACATTGGTTCACATGACCGAAGTTAAACCTGTACCAACGTGTACTGTACATGACAGGTGTGTTTTCTACAGGTAAACTACAGGTGTCTGCATGTGTCCTTGATCATGCGCATCTTATGCAGAGAATTTAAAATTACTGTATCTTAAGATACGCTATTTAATTTTAATTTCAATATTTTTACAGACATTTCACTATATTTTAATCTAGCACCATTTACAAAAATGGCAAACAGTGGCGAAGAGAATATGCTAGATGTAAGTATTTCAAATTATTTAATAGAATCCTTCATTTACACACTTTTCTGTCGGTATTATTTCCTTTATAGCATTTGGAGACGGCAAATATTAACCAATATAATCTTGCACTGGAACGAAATCATCTCCAACAATTTTATAATGTACTGAAGGAGACGTCAGTAATACGTAATAAACATGTTGAGGATCTAAGAATTCATTGTCAAGATCAAAAAAATAAAATCAATGATTTACTGATCCAAGAGGGTAAGAAAGTATAATTAATAAAATAAATCAAATTTAATCAATCTAAGAATTTGTGCCATAGAGCAATACTCCTTACTAGAGAACGAGTATTCTTCTCTTCTTAAAGAAAATAAGGAACTGAAAGATAAACTTGCAGAAGCTGAAAAAGAGAGAGAAGACTCACTGAATCTGCAAAGGCAAAAAGATACGTTTGAACGTGAACATAAGAAGAAAGGTACATATAACATAATAATGTGAATTATACATATCTATTCAGTTTCCTTGGCAATGCTATACTTGATATCGTTACTGGAAGTTTATTTATGTTATCGTACTATCATCGTCATATGTCGATAAATTGGACATTTTTATAAGTGAAGTGTTTCTAAACATTGAATATATTTACAGCTCCTGACTTTCTGTCATAATCATCACGCATAATGAACGTATAGAACGTGAATGTTGTATATAGTTTTTAAATTCTTATTAACTCGTTTGCCTTTCCTTCAATATTTCACGTTATTGTCATATGAAATGTTTTTAGTGGAAGAGCTACAGACAAACATAAGTATAGTGGAAAACTTTTATACATACATAAATGAAAGCCATGAAATGACTGTTGAAGAATTCAAGAAAAAACTAAACCGACTCGAAGAGACTGAAAAAAAATTAACAGATCAAGTGAATATGTTTAAATCAGTTGATGTGTTAACAAATTATTATGAGGGCCCTGTAAGTAATTTTATATTACTGAGTTATGTAATAATAATGATTTTCTTTCTTACCATAAGCTTGTTAACTTTTATTTCTTTTGGTCGAATAAAGGAACTGTAATTTCAGCAATTAATTGGAAATATAATTTTAATTATGGAATATTGAATACATTGAACTGAATATGAACAATCATATCGTAACTTATATTGCACTACAGATAATAACAATAACACATAAATTATTTATTACAGAAATATAAAGAATATCAAGCAGTTCTGGCTGACATAATAAGCAAGTATATATGTTGTGAAATTGTGCCGCGTTGCAAGGTAACTGGAAAAGTACTTTTCGATCTATATGTCAAAATTGCACGAATATTTGGTGAGATAGAATCGGAATTAAATTTTGTCCAGCACCCATTCCAAGTAGATGAAAATCCGCTGCAAGAACTCCAAAGAAAAGACACATAACTGTTATTAAAATATATTTTGTGAACCCAAATTTAGAAGTAGTATTTATTATATTCTGTCTGTTGGCAATAAACTTAATCATTTATGTATAATGTATGCATAATAAATATATTTTCTTTCAGTTATTAACTTTCCTTTCTTCTAGTTATGAAGCATATTTAGTATTTATCTATAATGGCTTTGTAGAATCCAAACAGTTTGTTTTGTATTTATATTTTGGCCTAATTTTCGTTATTAATTATTAAAACAAGCTCTAAACTATTTTCATTAGTTCCTGTAAAATGTAGGAGGAATGAATTTTTTTTCTGAATTTAGAATCATTGCCATTTAATCTTAGATTTCCTGTATTATTAAAACACATATTTATTACAGTTTCTCAAAAAAAATTCTTATATTTTCACAAAATCTTGTATATACATGTTATATGAATAGTAGTGTGTTAAGAAATCTGTTATTTTCTTTCATCTTTGCTTAACTGCAGAAGTATTCAGCCTGTAAGAAAAACGGTCCCTTATGAAAGAACCAAAATTAACGAAGCATCATTGATGAGGTATTAAACATGGTTACAATGTCACTATAGCACTACGTACAAAAATAGGGCGCAGCTTGCTTAAAAAACATTAATGCTTGCCTTTAGACACTGTTAATAGACCTCTGATCCAATTCAATTTCATATTTGAAAGTCCTGAATCTATCAAATACATTTGTACATTCTTTTGTTTTCCGTACGTGCACGATAAGTTAGCCATGCCTGACGAAACAAACGAATATACAACAAATGTCAATTTATGTGAATACAGTTGATCCGCAAATATACACTTCAAATTATAATAATTAACGGAATAAATCAAATATAAATATTCAACCACACTACGTTCCGATCGTAAGATCATAAGAAGAAAGAATTTTGATCTTCTACACTTTGTTCTTGTGATAAAAGAAATCAAAAAGAAAATGGATTTCCGAAGCATGTTAAATAGAGGGCCAATAGATAAGGACGAAGAAGAAATAGAAGAACTTTTAAAAAAACCATCTCCATTACCAGATATTAGAGGGACAATGGATCCGGACGATAAGAAAATAGAAGAATTTTTTAAAAAACCATCTGCATCACAATATGTTTCGTATAGACCAATTCACTGTCCAGTCTCAGACTGTAAACGTCTCATATCTACAAACACCGTGGGTACACATTTCAAATATGAGCACCATAGGACACCAAAACATCATGTGACGTATGATGTACCAATACCGATCCAACTGAGCTTGGACAGGCTGGATCCCGGAAAAACGCATTGCTCAGCTGTATTGTTATTAGCAGGAAAGGAGGAAAATCGACAGAAGATGCAGATTGACAGTTTCGTGGTTATCCTGGTGCTGACTACGAGATTACAATGTATAGAATTGGATACAAGCACAGAGTGTCCGGATGAACCAACATGTTCATTCAGTTATGATCTACCTTGTATTTCCCGTAGTGCTACGCAGAACAGTGAAACTCCTAAACAGCGATATTCCAACGATGCAATAGCCATATGGCTCTCTACTCTTTCACCAGAAGATAAGGAGTGCTGCATAACGGGAATCAATGAAGAAATATCTGCAAAGTACCACTATTGTGGTGCTATACATTCGATACGGGACTCAAACAACATCGAAGATATATTGCCAAAAGGCAATCACTTGATGTTGCTGGACACGAATTTGAAAAAGCACCCTGAAAAGGGTTTATACATATTTAATGTAACGATCATGAATAACTTGCGCGAATCGTGTTCGTAAATCAAATTTATATTATATGTCCACATCCATGTTAAATAGAATAGACATTATTAGTCTATTCGTCTAAATTAAACAGTAAATACATCACATCTACATTCAAAATTTGTATTTTACTCTGATCAAATAAAATTATATCTATACATGAACACTGAGTTTTTATTTATCTTGTACTGGTGATATTGTACATATATATTATTCTACATTGTATAGTACCGTTATATCATTGTTAAATAGGTTTGTCGGGGCAGGGATTAGAAATTTAACATTCGTTTTGCGATCCTAGTTACGATTGTTGTGATAATGTTAACTTTTAGATCCAAAATGACTGTATTTCATAAACAGTTACAGCTGGCTCAATTTTGCTCCAGGTTTAATATCAAAAAACTTCACTTTCAAAATTTTTGTTGGTTATTAAAGTCAAGATCGCTGACAGTTCTTATTCTGACACCTGGATAACAAATTTCAACTTTTTACCCATTGGTTCTCGAGGGTTGAAATTGTGGCTCCGGGGCGTAGATTCAGAATTTAAAATCAGTTTCGCGATAAAAATATTATTGCATCAGTTCTGGCAGCATTTTCGCAGAGAGAATGGTACATATCCTGTAGGTCAAGATTTAACGTTCTAGGTTTAGTAAATCATTTTAATATGGTTCCCTATCATTAACTAGTAAAATAGTGATTTGATATCAGATATTTGTGTGTTTGTATGAAATCTCGGAAGCAGAACGTTCAAGATCAATTTTGGCTGCACTTTTGAATAGAGACCGCCAAATTTAGTGGTTGTACAAAGTTTTAACCCTTTAGTTCAATAATAAAAAAACTACGTTTCAACGCAACAAAGTTTTCGTTGAACCAAAATCTTTGGCAGATCCGAACAAGGGTTTGACGAGTCTCGTACTTGCCTCTGTATACAGATTCAACTACAAAAAAATATTAGTTTCAAAGGCAAACTAGACAACTACCCTTTGCATTCCATAAATATTACATATTGTACTTATAAATAATAAAATTTTAATAACATTCTTCGTTAGACTCTGATACTAATTTAGTTTATTAAATGTAATAAATAATACATACTTGTGTACGTTGCTAAATGACAATAATCGAATGTGACGATATGTTTATATAATTCATTAATCTTTTAAAAATGTGTTATCTGTATTTTTGTTCCGTGAATTTACAATTACAAAAATAATTTTTGTCCAATATATATTTGTAATTTTCAACAACTGAAAAGGAACTACATAAATATATAAATTCCGTTGAACATAACTAGAAAATATTTAAAAATTAATTCGCACATGAAACACAAAAGCTGAACTCCATGCAATCATATTGCAGATTTGGCATTGTACATAATTTGCCAAAAATAGAAATATGTGTTTGAAATTCATCAATGTCGTGACATAACATGACAGAAAAACAAATGTTACCAACCACGGGCGTATTTTAGTTATTTTTTCCGACATTTCAGAATAAAATCATTAATTTTATGCACTATCCACAATACTTAGGCTATTGGTAGAGCTAGACATAATTATTTTACATATTGGAGACAATGCAATGGTAGAGTATATTAGTAATCCAAGACATGCGTTTCACTATAATAGTGTGTGAGAGAGAGAATTGTATATCTAATTTGGAACTTACGTATCTAGAGACATATATATGTTGGTGTATAAAATCGATCTCGTTAAATTAAATACGGTAACTTGAAATAGATTTCATTACGGTTTCCATTCCATTAAATCTAAAATAAAATCGACCCTCGCGCACCGAGTACGGCGTGCGACAAGTAGCAGTGGCACGTAGCTCAGTTCTCGACTAGACTAGGCCGGCAAGGGACTTTCCATTCTGTATCGTACACATTGTCACCCTACGTCGGTGTATGTTACAATACACAATATAAGATCCTGTACATATACTATACGTACCCGTTACCTACAGGCCAGTACTTCTTGTATTATCATTCACACACACAGCACTGTGACTCTTCGAACTCTTGCAATACAGATAAAATTATCTCCACTGTGAAATACACGTACAATCGTTCTCTTTTCTCTTGTGGAAATAAATCATGTGCAGTTTCTAATAATCTTGCACGGGCTGCTCGCATTGAATGTATTCAGTGATATTACGGTCCTGCTCATATACAAACATGTCGTTTTGTTTCTACGTATTTAATACAAGTTGAGTGACACAGGAAATAAGAATAGGCAGAGCTGAAGTACGTGGATGTGGATGTGTATATGTGTATGTGTGTGTGTGTGCGTGGCTGCGAATCTGCTTCAAAGGGACGAGTGTCATATT
The DNA here is from genome assembly GCA_022063505.1 of Calosoma granatense. Classification (NCBI taxonomy): domain Eukaryota; kingdom Metazoa; phylum Arthropoda; class Insecta; order Coleoptera; family Carabidae; genus Calosoma; species Calosoma granatense. The sequence continues at coordinate 129,038 of JAGJTL010000569.1, read as the reverse complement.
TTGGTTAGATCTCGTCAAGTCTGTTTCTGTCTTCGCAAGTAATTAGAAACTTGATTATCTTCAGGCTTCTTTTGCATGCAGAGTGCGTTGTACCCACGTAAACACATATACGTATATACACAGAGCACATGCATACATCTATGAGTGAATATCATAATCCTCTTCCCCCTCCACACACATACACACTTCCTTCTGAATAGTGACAGCGACCATGTGAATTGTAACAAGGGGTTTACAAACCTATTAACATGATACACAGCACATACATATATGTATATTATTAATAAAAATACACACATGAATCTAGTAATGCATGCAGATGTATGAAATAATTTGCAATAATGACACGTAATGCACTTGTACAGAAGTGATATTGTGAGATATCTAGTGAGAAATATGTATCCGGTGTTGCAGACTAGTGACACGTTGATGACTTCAAGTAACAACTATCAGCCGGCCAATAAAATGTCGCCACACCCGCACCAGCACTTATCGTTGTGATCTCAAGTCATTTGCACAAATGCACTAGTGGCACGTTCATTTATAGTGCTTTTACCTGCCTAAAGCTACCTTCAAAGGCATCCATACACCAACATGATCTTAGCAGAGTCTCGTGCGACTACATATTGCCACTCACCGTTACCCTTGGAACTCAAAGAAATGCATTAATCAAAATTGTAGTTAGGTGTCACTTTACATCAGGTATCACAGTGCTGTTCTTAGAACTATGTCACCATTTTCCACTCATGGACAAACTACTAAATATTTAAACATACAAAAGGAATATTTAGTATTCATATGTATTTAATACTCACTAGAGTCAAGGGTACTAATTGAAGATTAAAAGAACTGATGTAGAACAATGGAAGTGAGTATTACGGTATGAATACTGGTGCTTACCACCTGCTACGATAGCATGAAATTATATCTGTACATTACTGCTATCCCTTCATAGTAGTGAAAACGTTTTTATTACTTGATGTCGTCGAAACAAGAAAGGAGCAAATAGAAAATTGAATGGAACGGGGTTAAGTAGCAGGCAACATGGAGCACAGGCGTTGGTAGTGAGGAATAAAGAGGATGTGACGTAGCAACACCTTAGTTGCGTTCAAACGAACCGCGTGTGCATCGCGTTAAATTAAATGTACCAAGATGAACTTGTTCACTGCTTAAAAGCGTGCTCTGTTATTATAAATTCGCTTCTGCTCTATTTTGGCACATTAGCAAAATGTTGAAAATCGTCACAGCACAGAAGCTTACGTTCAGTGAGATACCAGCTACTAGTATTTTCAAGCCTACGTAAACACTAAACATTGAAGAAATTACGCGCCGCAACGCGAATAATCATTTACGTCTTTGTACTTTTAATAGCCAATGAGACATGAAACCTGAATTAGTTCATTTACAGGTTACGATCAATAAGAGAAACAAAGTAACGTTCTTGAATGAGATGTAGCCGTAGGTGGTTGTAAGAACAGTGCCGTAGTGTTTGAAAATATCTGTAAATATTTAAAGTCAAGTTAGAAGATACACAAGTGTGGTGTGAGTAAGTTCGGCGGAGGCTGTTTAATACTGCGCAGCGGAGAGTGCTTAAACCTCGACAAGCTGACATCCCTGACACTAAGCCAGCTGAAGCATTGACGAGGAAAAGTAAAACAGCTCGCCTTCCAAGACGTACGTCGTACTCTTACACACTGTCTTTACTTTAACGACGACTAAACATAGCGAATTATTGCACTTACATCAGATTCTTACTCAAACATTCATTCACACGTATACTACAAGTACTAAAATAAATCTGTTAATATCATATTGTAAATATTTATCACACTATTCTAAAACATATAACAAATATAACGCAAAAGAAAACGAACAACAAAACTCCGTGCTGTCAAAAGTCTACTGAAAGCTAAGGTAGATATAAAAACTGACATCTAGCCGTAGACGTGTGAACTACGAACGGAGGAAACACATTTATCAACGGCCAGTGGCTAATCGCTGAACTGAAACCGCCACGTTTTTCAGTAATATTCACCCTTGAATTTATTAACTGAGCATTATTATATTCTGTTTGTATATCATTTCTTTATTTAAATATATATAAAGCTAATATGTATACCATAAAATCCGGTAAACATGTAATTTACTTATGTTAACATAAAGTATATGTTCTGTCCATACTATCACACGTATTTTTTCAAATCATTCATTCTGTTTAAAGAAAAAGGTATAGCACAAAAATACCGGTTAATTTGAAAATATTTTTAGGTCTAAAGAAAAAAAATCAATACAATATTCTTGAAAATGGCACACTATATAATATAACAAAATAATACTAGTTTATTATCCTATATAAGCATCTTTTATATCTTTGTGTTGCTATATTTATTCAATAATGGTATTAATTATTTTGAATTGTCTCTTAGAAATAATACTGTGCAAAATGACATAGTTTTTATTCTTAAAAATATGAGAATATATTAACAAATTGACTAAATTTCGAAAGATATCGACTTGTTACTTATATTAAAAATACAGTTTCTTTTGCTAGTAACAGTATTTATATTGACTATAAACTATATATATCGTACATATATAAAGTTTCCTTTTATTTCCCATTGTGTGTGATCGTTGACAGTTCTGTACTATATCACGTTTCTTAGTTCTTAATAAAATAACTCTCACGAATACAGTTCTTGTTTTCAAGTACAGCTTTAAATTTCACCGACTTCTCAACCTTGAAAACTTAACCAATTTCTTTATCCCTGTCAAACATAGTTAATCCTACACTTAGTGAAAACAAAGATGTCCTTCTGTAGACCATACTAGTTAAAAGTAGTTATTCGACTGAAATGAATTCACCTGGTAATTTAGAGGACCTGTTACACAAGTGTGCACAAAACCAACTGTCGCTATTGTATGTCTTTCTTCTTGCATGGTTCCTGAGTAAACATTTGTATATCATTGATTTTTCCTCAAGATTCTGTTGTTTTCGTCTTTGTTCACATGACAGAATAATTATTACCTCTCTCTCTCTGAAATGCGAATAGTCTATAAACATATATATGTAATATGTTAAATTCTCCAAATAATATATGAACGAACTGGTGAACTGCTACAATTTCTCGCTGTCGCTTCGTCTGTTCTTTTTGTATTAAATAACAGAGATTAGACAAGTAATAAATCATAATTACCTGTACTAATTAGACAATAATTAAAGGGGAACACGGTACAAAGACAGCTTGACGTGAACCTGAAAATCATTGATTGTGACATTCGTATCAGATAAATGAATTCTTCGAGTACTAACAGTGAAAATCTAATTATAATATATCAATGGTGCATTAAGTTTTAAATGACACTTCACTTTATTCATTTATTCCATAAAATCAATCCTAGATCAATTTTCATATCAATTATGTAAATCTTTTTTATTCAAAAGTGTTTTATAATTCATTATTCTATGTTTTTATTGTTTTCCACTATGTTTAATAATTCATACTGATAATGTAGCTTACCCCATTAATGAATTAAATTTTTATGTTACATAGAAATGAATAAGTTTTGTATTATTTATTTATTACCGTTCCTCCGGACACTCCCCGCTCCCTTGTGCACTTGTGACATGATATGTTCGTTGGCCCCGGAAAATATTTATCGTACGTTCAATAAATAACAGACCTACATTCATTTTCTTTTCATTCTTTAAACAAGAACATTCACTAGGCAGCATTTGTGAAATGTCAGGGAATTTTAAGGAATAAAATAAACCCGACAAATTACTAGGAACCATTCTAATTGTACGTTATGACAAAGTATAACAAATATGTGCGTGTTTACAAATACATTCTGTACAATATATACATGAATCAGACAGAAATTGTCCCCTGTTTAATCTTCACTCATCACTGCAATGTCACATATTGCTATATTGAACTCTGATGAAGTTTTCGAGGTATTTTTTCCACCAAAACTTCGGAGACACAGTCTTGATTTCGTCACAAACAACACAGGAGTCACGGCACTCAATGGTCCTTGTGGCTCTTTCGATTTTGCGAACTTCACTCGCAACCAAAACGCCACCAAACAAATTAGAAATGTAAAAAATACTACAGCTATGATTATCGTTGCTATAACATATGTAGAAACGTTGTTCGTATTGTTTCGTTTCTTTACTTCACTTGTATTCATGTTTCACGTCATTTGCAATGTGAATTGTTTCACATTCTATATGAACTGAACTGATTTATTTAGTAACGTACATTGTCGAACATGAGTTGTACGGTACTGCGTGTGAGTCACGCACAGTAACAAGTTACAACTGTGTGTTGTGTGGCCAGTTGCTGTAGATACCTATTTGAATCAATTCTGTCTAGTACCTGGCCACCTAAATGCATAGGTATATTACACCGTAGACGCTAGTATACACACACACACATACATTTACATAGCTCGATACTGACCGAGAACGTACTACTTATCCTGCTACAGGTCAAAGTAAACAGGAAACATATTCAGGGTAGTTTTTCTATCCTTCTTAAATATTCATAGGACATTACCCTTTATAATTCCTTTTCAAATAATTCGCGATAAGCAACTCATTCATTTCTGTTATCACTATTAATAAAATAAATAAATACATATGTATACATTATTTTTAGAATTAAATAAAAACGTAAATACAATAAAAATAAAGTAAAAAACAACTTGTGTAAATATGACACTAATACTAGCGTTGTCTACGGATTACTGTTATCAACAAATGTTTGTCTGTGTATTTTTCAGATATCATTGTTCATAATTTTCCGTCAGTAGTTATTTTGGTTATTGTAAACAAATGGAATTGATGAATATTTTGAATTCTAGATATCTACATGTTCTGTTAATACTGGATGTATGTATTTTCTTTGAGACTATGTTGTAACTTGGTAGCGGATAGACTGTAATAGTTTGTACGTTGCTCATGGGATAGCGCCACTTGTTTCGCGTCGGAGTTACAAGGGACGTCGTGTGATGGACAATCGATTTCGTATGAAACCGCCATGAACCCGCTGAATAACATACGTGTCGCTTACAATGCGTCGCTGTCCAACGCCCGTTATCAGTACTGTCAGTACTTAAATGTGTGATGGATATTGGCAGTGCAGAGATATAGACGTACGTACAGACATATAGGTACGTAATAGCGTATAACGGTGGTACTATAACCAAAATTTCTTACACATCTATCATTCGCACCATGGACGTATGGGAGCTGCAGTGATTAGAACTACTGTGGTGGCATCGCGTTACAGCCGCAATTGTGAAGAAGAACGCACTGTGTACCGATGTGTTGGGATTGCCAGACAAAAAAAACATTCGCACGAACCAAACGCATTTGAAATGGTAAGTTGGAGTGCTGCGCTCTCGCTCACAACATTTTTACTTTATATATATGCATACACAACACAAGAATATGCGCGCGTTCCTATGTCACAAGTCAAACATTGCCCGCGAACATGCACTAATATGCATACATACATACGTACACATCTTATATCTGATTATTGTAGGGGCAATAGCACGTTACCTAGATGTATTTACCTGTGTTAGTTTCACAGCTAACATCATATGTGTAAACTTCTTATCTTATCATAACAAGACAATAAATATCATGTACGGCTAACATTGCCATACATGTTAAATAAATATTGTTATATTTTTCTGTTTTCATACTCATTAATTGTTTATGTGAATTTGTAATAATTTATTACAAGAATTGCTATATTTTATCTGCTGCGTGCTAACATAAATAACACTTATGTACCGTGTGATTCATCTTGTGTAATCTTATCACAACCTGATTACAGGTACTGATCATATTCAATTATTATTATCGAAAATACCATTGTGTACGAACCAGTAAAAAGTTATCGCACATTTCTCGGTAATTTATTGCATTTGATACGTATAATAATTTATACATTTTTCATATTATTAGAGCTGAGAATAGAAATATTTATTCGAAACCTTAACCCAAAATCACTAAGTTCTTGTAAATATAATTATTAATAATTGCCGCATTTAAATATAGAATAATTATATAAAAACAGATTGTGAAACTGGCGTTGTTGAAAGATAAGCTGGCGTCTTGTCTCCGTACTATAATTCTACAATTAAATCTTTTTTTTCAAAAGTCATAGTTCTCGAGCCTTATCAGCAAACACAAATTGGGCTTACGATAATAAATTACTACTTTATAATTATAAACATTTCAGTTATACTACATAGTACACATTGACCGTATGACGCTATTCAAATATGTTTCATATTTAAAATCTCCGCTGTCAAATATATACAAGAATATTAATCTTTTCTAAGTATTTGGGCAAAGCGTGCGTTCCAATTACTGCAACTGATAACATATTTAAACTGCGATAATTGACCGACAAATAAGTTTTCATGTTTCCCAATATATTTCTACTATGCATACATGTGTATCGGTTCCTTGATAATCTTAAACCTACATATTTCTTATGTAGACAACATATATGTAATATGGACAATAGTGCATGTAAATGGCAATGTTAAATATTAAATTATGTATTTATATTTGTACAGGTACATACTATGAATTAATCCGGGAAGCTGTTTATTGTTTTCATTTACTAGTTATAATTAGAATTGAAAAGAAGATTATATTCTTATCATTTGTCATAACTGGCGGCTGAGTGACCATTTTATATGACCTGATTGCAAGTGTAGTTCGTTTATCTAGCTTACACCAGTTTACAACTCCTTATTCAAAATATTTCTATCATATTCATGACGCGACATAAGAATTATTAAAATTTCATTCCAGTGCTTTAAAAACTTTCAACTATCTGTTTCATATTAACTAATATGTTTACCTCTACTATACGTATATAGGTATATAGATACTGTACTTACATGTATGCTACTTCCAGGATACATTTCACTCACAAATCAGGTAATTTACCTGTCACTATATTCTATGTGAACTCGTCCACAACACTGTTCATATTAAATATCTAAAAGAGATTTTCCAGTTACATTAATTACAGCAAGCTACGACAGGTTGCATAATTGTCAGGTAATGTAATCCTACGACAAGTCTGAACTGGTAACATAGTGACATGGCATATAATGTGTACACGTTGATAAATTGTATATTATTGTTTTTCTTTAATAAATATGTAAATGAACAAGTAAATGACTGCGCTAGTGTGAGCACAATGAATGACGACGGCCCACGCATTGAGATCCGCTTGAACCTGCCACGTGACACGTGGTTCGCACAACAAAACAACAACTTTATTATAGAATCTATCGTTATTGACAGTGTTCATAAAGAGTATCTTTCATACAAATAAGCAGCCATGCATGCACACACATATACACATACTAGTAAATGTAATTCATTGCGTACTATACGATTCAATTAACTTGTGAGCCTGGCGCCTTGCGTATGATAACAGATCATGTTTTGGCGATCTCTTCAGCAGACAGTCGCTGGCTGTCGATATATGTATATATAAAACCTTAAGATTGTTTTCATTTTCGCTCATTCGTTTTTCTTTAAACCCTGATAAAAACGGGCCGAAGTCATTTGCTGTCAGTTCAAAATCTTTACTGAAGTTCAACGCCAGTATACATATGTCAACTGAAATAATTATTTGCGAATAGAAGAAAAAAAACACACACACATAGACGGATTCTGATAATCTTGGGAGAGCGGGTCAGTGTCCTTCGAGATCGATTAATTTCAGTGTTATCGTAACTGTGCTAGTGTACGCGGACATCGGGACAAATTTGAGTGTCAGTTGCAGTTGTAGTGACGAATGCGCAATTACATGACACTTGCACTGCAGCACTGATAGTTCAGGTGTGTGCGTGTCAGGACACTCTGTCTAACAAGTTAGATACTCGCGTATAGTAAGTAACAACGAACCCCACAGCAATGATAGAAGAAGTAGCGAGACCGATAAATAGACGAACTCGAGGAGAGCGAACGAAACGTAGAGAACGGTACATGATGCTCTCCAACGAGAAACTATCACCACTGAAACATTTTAATAATAATTCCATCATATGTCACGAAGAGAAAAAGACCCAACCGATACAGGTGAGGACTTTTCTATAATATTATTCGAACTCATTTCGTCAAATACCATGTACCTTATGGTCGGCCTAATTTATACTATACCAGTAGAATAGTAAATGTTTGATGCCGTGGAAGGTTATTGTTGACGCATAAAAAACGATAACATGATACAAATGCAGCAAAAACAGTTCAGAAACCTAACTTGAGAATATCAGTTACAACTGATACAACTCGTATAATATTACATCGTTCTCACACATGTGAAAAGTTAAATCAATAATTTTGTTTCTAATAGCATTGAATTTCTATAGTGGTAAGGTTTCACTAAGAACACGTTTCTTATCCATTCGTATTCGTTAATCTGAATTACGGAATATTAGTTATTTGTCTATAATTAACTAATAATATTTTCCAGTTTACTAGCATGCATTCATAGTACACAAGTTTATCATAAACGATTATTACAATGTTTGTTTCACTTCCATCCATCTCTAGACGATAATTTTGTTGTAGTTTGTAGTCATGCGCAACGAGTAACATTATTTTGACAGTTCTCTGCTTTTATCTTTAAACCTGCTGTTTCTAAAGTTTCTTGCTGTCGCCAGTTATTTAACGCTACTTTGCATCTAGCCAAGTTTCCCACACATATAGTTCATGATTTAATCCGAAAATTAACATATACAAAAACAAAACAAAAAATATGTACATAAACTTCCATTACAGCAGAACTTGAATTTCAAATAACATTACTTAATTTATACCGCAATATTTCATTATATCTATGCTTCTTGTAAAAATTAGACGCACTTATCGCTAATTAAGACGAAACATTAGAATAGACTCCGTAGAAATGTTTACTTTCTTTACAAGGGTTTCCAAAGCCCTAAATGTTGTATTATCAGCAAAACATACACGGTTCTTTTAACTTTAATCAATATTATCTAAATTTCATTCATGCGTAGAACAAGAATACACATCTATATGGTAATACAAAAAATATATTTTAATTAACACAGTTGTATATTGTTGTTTTATTATAATACTGTATAAATAATAAATATGTATACACAGATATGGTTTGTTTTTCAATCCGCACTATATTTTTATGAATTATATGATACATACAAGTATGCATTACATACAGTACATATAAACTTGCATCAAAATAAACATTACAGAACTGAAGTTTTATATGTACTTTTACATTTCACATTCGCAACAGAACTAAATATATTGTGTCATTTAATATTTAACTCTGTAATTACAATTTAAATACGTCATTGATGTAATTGAGACAAAATATAGATCTATAGTTGTTTGTAGTATTGTTTATTCACACGGGGGTATATGAATTATCGGATTGTGAAATTCAATCCTTTTACACGTGATGGGTTTCGACCTTCATCCCCACCTATAGTACGAACCTTGTTTAAGGACTATCGTACGACGAACATACATAGTCGCCTAGCCAGTCAGCTCGTTAAGTTCGCTAAGGTGTTACATTCCCCCAAAGTTAGTTCCCGAATATCAGTGTTATTCATAGTGTTTTCTCAGAGATAATTTTAAATAAATGACGCTAAATTAAACATGAAAAACGAAAATGAACGACACAAGGAAAAAAGTAAATTATCAGTGCTGAAGAAGAAATTATCAATGGCAGAAAAACCGGACGACACAGAACAGAAGTTGAAGAAAGGTAAAAAATCTAAAAAATCTTCTGAAGATGAACAAAATGTGAAAACGTGTAAGACAAGTTCGTTCATTCGTAAATTCAATTTTGGCAAGTACATGGCTACACCGTCTAATATTCGTCGTGCATCATCATCGAAGAGTATGACAGCATCTGAAACTTCAGACAGATTATCATCGGGTTATTCCACGTTAACACCAACTTCATTGAAACGACAGTTTATAGAAGAAGTAGAGGACACAGTGTCGGGGGAGGTGTACGTTTCGGAGACACCGGTGGACACCTGCATCGAAGTGGGGGAGCGTTCACCATCCAACGATAAACAGGAGTCAGGTATCACAAGTCGACAGCCAGTCTCAGTTACACCATACGCGATATCAGCTTGGCGATCTGCAAGCGCTACTGGTGTTACTGATAACGAGACTGAACATAATCAGTCTCACTTACATCACGGCCAGCAACACAACGCATGTGTCTCGTCTCATACGAACACTGAACCAGAACAACAATTCATGGAAGACAAATTAACAACGGAAAACAACGAAAGCGAACATCGAGAAGAAGATGAACAGAATAACGAAGTGCATGTGATAACTGAAGAGGCATCGGAAACGGATGTTAATAAATCCGATAAAATTCAGAAAGTTGACTGCAACGAGAGTGTTACTGAAACGATGCCGGCCTTTGGAAATGTGGTAATGGACGTCTTGAGATCTCGGCCCGAAACGGTAACCCTGAATCAACCTTGTTTAATTTAATAACTATTGGTGGCAGTATTACTAAACGAATATGTACAATTTATTTGAAGTTTCCGCAAGTACATCATAATACTTTGTTGATGTTTAATATATTTTTTAAATATTTGATAAACCATGAAGAATATAAAATAGAAATATGCGTCGATACTATTCATTTGATTCTAACTTGAATGTACAATTTGTGGTAAACCTAGAAATAAATACGTAACTTGTAATCTGATATCGATACCAACACGATACATGTTACAACTGACGTTATGAACAGGATTTTCTTATTACTTATTGGCCTGACAACCATTCTGTCTAGGAATTCTATCTAATTTTGTATTATATTAACCATGTTAGTATATTATGTATTAATTGTTGTTTTGTTTTGTTATAGTCAAATATATCACAGTCCAGTCTTGAACGCAAAGAACATCTGTATAAAATTCTGGTAATAGGCGAACTGGGAACTGGTAAAACATCAATCATTAAACGATATGTCCACCAGTTCTTTTCGCAACACTATCGAGCCACAATCGGTGTTGATTTTGCTCTCAAGGTCTTAAACTGGGACGCAAATACGATCATCAGATTACAATTATGGGATATCGCAGGTAATGTCATTCAAGATACTTGTATACAAATGTGTACAGTTTATTAATTGAGAATGGTTCAGGTCAGGAAAGATTTGGAAATATGACGAGGGTATATTATAAGGATGCCGTAGGGGCTTTTATCGTTTTTGATGTGACGCGAGTAGCAACTTTTGATGCGGTTGATAAATGGAAACAAGATCTAGATTCTAAAGTTCAACTTCCTGATGGTTCGTCGATACCTTGTGTGTTGTTAGGCAATAAAGTAAGTGAATATTTACTCATCTTTAATCTAATATTATTTATTTAGTTAGCATAAGATAAACTACTACTATACTATCAATAAATTCATACTACATCTGTCCATGTTATTAGTGCGATCAACAAAAGGAAGGAATGGTAAATACACCAGCCCGTATGGAAGAATATTGCAAGGAAAAAGGCTTCTCAGGTTGGTTTGAAACTTCCGCTAAAGAAAATGTCAACATAGAAGATGCAGCTAAATTTCTAGTCAATAAGGTATTGTATACATTACATTGATCATTACATGTTCATCTGTTTTATTATATTTACATTGAACTTATCTGGAAATATTCCGGGACCAGAATGTTTCAATGGATGAAAGTCAAAATTTTAATTCTGTATTTATAAAGAAACGATTTATGCATTTCACTAAAACAAATTTTTTTATTTGAAAATTATATTTTTTAGATACTCCTCAATGATAAACTGTTACACAGCAGTGAAATGAATAAAGACAATGACAGAATCGCAATTGACGATAAAGGAGACATGAACGGACACTTAAAATCCGTATCGAAAACCTGCAGTTGCTGACACTTGTGAACATTACCAACCAGTGCCCTTATTGGAATATTTATCGACCGGAACGCCAATAATAATAATATATTATTTATTTATACATGTTTAATCACACAGCAGAAAAAAATAATCATTTGTACACCACATTGACAAACTCTATTGAGTTATGGACTATTGTAAAATTATTGAATTTCACTCATTAACGAATTGAAGAAAGAAGTAATGTAAGTAACCGGAACGGCGTTCCGTAACCAGTTCGCGCACTGTTACCTGACATCAATCGCTGGCATTTTGACAAAATCACAAAAGTTTTATTTGAAATTTAGACACGGCTTCATCTGAAGCTTTATTTAAGATATGATGGAAAGGCCAAAGCGTACTTGTACTAAGTTACGTGAACACTATATTTATGAATCACTGGCGGATAATGAAATGCTGACAGTTTGGCCTTCTTACGCCTGGAATATAAACAGCCGCCCATACTTTCCTTTTTATTAAACTTCATAAAATCCCTACTGTAGACATAAGAAATTTTGTTAATATATAAATATATATGACTGTATATGTACTGAAATAAACGAACTTATTTCATTAGTTACAAGCAACGCTAACTTTACTTATAACCAGAATATATAATATGAAGAAATAATTGCATTATACTGACTGACTGGAAGTAATACAATCAAGTATATTGCAAGATCTATTTCATATCTGTTGTAGTGAATGGTAAGCATGAAGAACAACATATAAATATGAGGATGCATATGGCGGCTTTATTAGTGAACTTGGTGTCAATAAAACTAATACAGAATGGATGAATGCGAATACAAGATAGAATTAACAAGTCGACATTTATATCAGCAAGTCACATTTTCACTCACACTGAATGCTCCCATGAAAGAGACAATAATTTAGTATTTATATAAAATCCTATGTTAAAGTGAAAACTGACAGTCTTATAGTTAGATTTTGTACTGCACAGAAACAACTAAATATAATTATAAAACTATATGAGCTTATAGTACATATTGAGCAGAATAAAACAATAAACAGATCGATGAAATAAAAATAAGTGTATATAAACTATCAGTGTCTTGCACTAGACATCATTAATTCAACACGGTTAGCAGTTTCTCTTACTACATCTGAAAATTCTGGTAGGTCAGGCAAATCAAGCGTAATGTGTGCAGATAGGCGTTTATAGACAGAATTCATTTCAGGTTTTTTTTTTCTTGACTCTTCATATTTTAGCTGTTGTTTCAAAAATATCGCAGTTTTCAAATTGTCCTGTATGTTTTTAAAACTTTCTTCCGCATTGTCCATTGTTTTAATAGCACTGAAATATAAATTCACTGTAGTTATTAACACTAACAGAATTACGTTGTTCATAATTACCCAACAGCATATTCAACATCGTAACAACGCCCTTGCAATTCAAGATGTAATTTCTTTACGTCAACCCTTCGATCCACCATAGGTTTTAAAGCCTTGCGAACATGTTCTTGTAATCGATAAAATGCCAGTGATGGTTCATTGGCGACAATATGCATATTTTCCGAAATCCGTTCCGTAGCTGCAAACAATTATTAATATTCAACAACAAATAATTTTAAACCTCTGCAAAATATACCTTTTTTCACTTTTACTTCTAAATCCAAATCGGCACTATGCATTTTGTATTTATTTTTAGATGCTTCTGCGATAAATTTAACAACGATACATATAAAAACACTTTAATTTAAATAATAGAGCACCAGGAACATATTAGTAATATTTTGACAATTCACAACACAATTGACAGAACAGATAAAATAGAGAGAGAAAGAACACTCAATCCATATGATGCGGAGTCGGTAACTGAATTGCCGACAGTAGTGTGACGTGTTTACGTAGTGATTTTACCATCCATGCGCAAATGAGAGACGTGGCGACTTGACTGTGTTGTGTGTTGACGCGTGGCTCTTTTAGTGTATGGTGCGGTAGAATTTGGAGTGGTTAGTCGAAAGTGTGGTGTACAGTTAGCATCATCAAAATAAATTTCTAAGTTAAACTTTACCATAATACAGGTACAATACTATATTTTCCATTAATACAGTAGAGTATATTTGGAATTTTATTACAGAATCATGTTTAAAGCCGTCGTAGTTGTGTTCGCTCTGGCCCTGTCTTTTGCATATTGCAATGAAGATGAATCTGGAGCACGGCTTTTGGTTTCCAAACAGATATTAAACAAATATCTAGTGGAAAATATGGATATTGTTGTTAAATATAACATATACAACACGGGTAACGCAGCAGCTGTTGACGTAAAGTTGACTGACCGCGGTTTTCATTCTGAAGCATTTACCGTTGTTGGTGGAAAATTGAATGCTAAGATCTCTCGCATTGCTCCACAGACCAATGTCACACACGTTGTCGTTGTTAGGCCTAACAAATACGGTTACTTCAACTTTACAGCTGCCGAGATCAACTACAAAGTCAGCGAAGAATCTTCACAGGTAAGACTAGATACAATAATTATATAATAACTTTGCATGTAACTGTCATCGCTGTAACATATGTTATAAACTTGTCCTAACTAATAACAATGAATGTTGTGCGTAGAACCAGTTTGCCGTCAGTAGTGAACCTGGTGAAGGAGCCATCATCGCTTTCCGTGACTACAACAAGAAATTCTCGTCGCACGTTTTGGACTGGGCCGCATTCGCTGTTATGACTCTACCTTCTCTGGCTATTCCGTTCGCACTGTGGTACTCCAGCAAAAGGAAATACGAGAAGCTCAGCACCGGCAAAACTAAGAAGGGACACTAGATACAACATTTTATGTGGTGTGTTTATTTTTGATTAATAAACTGTTTTCTTTTGTAAGTTTTTTATAAAATTGTTGTTGATAATTTCCATCGCTGTCTCATTCTGTATTTAATTAAAAATAAAAATCATCCATCCTGTTACATTAATTAGTTTTATAATACATGTTTCCTGTAATAACTGGTATGATCGTATTCATATGAAACGATATATGGTAATATATTACTGTTTATTTATTGATAATATATTCATTTACAAGCATAGTATGTCGTGAAGTGAATACAAGCTAAAATATATATATTTATATAGATTTTCCTCACAGCCAAATTCCTTAGAAGTACTCGTATATATATATCTCTCTCTCTCTCAATATATTAATATAGCAAATTAAGAATATACATAGTAAATACAGATATCGGTTTTAAAATATGCACACAAATTGGATTGGTGAATAATATAATACAAGACAGGCCAATTTACAATCACTAATATCTTGTGCTTTCATCTTCAGTTTTAACACTGTCCACACTGGACGAACCGTAGTCCAGGTGGACTACTGGATTCTCAGAATTCGATATGTTAGCAGAATTATGCAGCACCGGTGCTACGTACCGGAAATTAACAGTAGGTTGGTCAGGTTCACTAGTAGATCCGGGTACACAGGCTGGGAATGGATTAGTGAAAAAGAATAGGCCACAAGTTAGCACTAGGATGATAATAATGACTAAATTCATAGGACCCAATCCACCGCGCAACACTGCCAGACCAGCTAACGTAGCTTGCATCAATGCAACACCAACGCGTACCATCTTAATAGCAGAGTTGTGAATATATCTACCCTCTGTACCCATGTAACTCGGCCGGTATGCAAAGTACAGATTATGTCTATCACCAATATGTTTCATAATCAAGTACAGGAATCCGAACGGTGTGATCAACGGACAAACTAAACTATAAGTCGTTGTGACAGTAAAAATCAACAAGGTCCAAGCGTAATTTATACCGAACGCGAATTCAGACAAAACAGTTCTTTGTACGTTAACAATTTCCGCTTTAGAACGAGAAATGCTCAAAGTCCACAAGAATCGAGATAGTTCGGGAAATCGAATAAGTTCTAGTGCAGTACCAATAAGTGCCGAAGTGATGACGTAATTAACAAAGAAAGCACCTTTATCTGGCAAGAAAACACACTCCCAACGGAACGTATGATTGTGCGATTCCAGAGACATCTCTACAAGAGCTTGAGCACTTGTCAGACCAAGCGAGGGCAAAATAAGAATCATGAACAATAGGAATATGAATGTTTTCTTCATGACAGCTTGATTCTGTTTCGAGCGGGTCCAGTGAGACAGCCAATCGTCCGAATAAGCTACAAGCACCGGTAATAAAGCGGACATTGTCCACAGTAATAAAGTAGGAAGGAACTCGGAAAATATCGGGCTCAAGTTGTACAGGACATTGTGTGAAATGTAGAAAGCGTTAAGCATGTTCACAACAACAGCCGGTGTTGTTAGGAAGAATAAAATAATAAATAAGAAGATATTTATCAACACAGCTTTCAAATACCAGTACTTAGAATCCACACTTAGATTTTCCCAGAATATATCAGAGGGAGCGGGCGCTCCGGTTAATATCCATTCCCGATGGGTTCCTGGAGAGAAATGTTTGACGATTAAACGTGCATCGGTTTCTGATTCAAGAGTTACAAATGCAATGCCCAGTGGACTGGCTAGAGCTAAATCACGATGTCGTTTCACCGTATCGGCAAGACGTAATTCTTCACTCATGAAATATTCCAATGCATTGACTGACGGACAACAGCAACAGCAGATGAAACAGCCTTTCGGATATGCTTGTAGGTCAACTTTATTGTGCACCTCACAGTATAGTCGTGCCTCGTGTGCGTTTTCACGTTCTTTCTCGTATATCGCCAGCTTGGATATGTCATAGGCCAGTTGCACCTCTTTGATTGCGACACTGGGATACAGCAAGGAAAAATAGTTTTGTATATCTTCTGGTCGGCGATGTGCCGGTGATATGTTTGTAACCATGACTGTTTTGGACGAGAATTGTTTTGTGGGCACATGACTAGAGCAACGTTTCATTATGAATAAGGTGAGCGGCACGTATAGGAACGATATTACTATGTGGATCCACAACAGTGGTGACGTTGGTTCTAAGTTACTGATAGTTGTATGGCCGAATGTGTACTCATCCCCTTGCAGCGAGCCTTGAAAGTTGATCGGCAATACAATAGCGACAGCAACCACCATCATGACTGTCAACAGATACATCAAGTGTTTCTGAAAGGATAAGTACAGTACCGCATCGGGGCCACATCTTGCGAAGAACCTCTCTTTGGAGATGGTGAATATCGCTGGAATCCACGAACAGCAGCCTTGATCTCTATAAACAAGCGAATCGGACGATTCGTCTGCAATTGTAGCAACATCATCCATATTGCCGTAGAACAGATGCATTAACTTCTCGCTCTGTACCAGAGCTAAGCGACCATAGTCCCACGCTCGGTTGCGCAATATAGTGAATAACACAAGTAGTACACTCCATGATATTAAATTCAGTACCAGTGTTTCTGGTATACCTTCATACGCAGTAGTTATTATTACTGTGGTATTCTTTTTGATGAGACAAGTATCCGCCGTTGGTATAAAAGTTAATTCACTAACTTCTTCCATATTGTTCTGTAAATGTTTATTACTGATAAAATTACACGTATGTTAGCACATTAGTATTGTACATTACCTTCGTATGAACAGTCTTGTATATTTAGATAACACTTGTATTACCAAAGTTTCCACATAACCTTATGCTGCATTAATATACCAGCTGTCAAGTTTTATCTGTACAACTGTCTACATTCCACCGTTCACTTAGATAACAATTTAAATATGCGTAAATCCTCAAAAGGTATTGCGCAATATAAATATTTTTAAAATTAACAAATATATTATAATAAGTCTAATTAACTGTACATTACAAATTATTAACACATGTCAAAACACTTTAAATTTTTATTTATTTTTATTACACAAAACTTGCATTTTGACGTTTTAGATACCAAAGCATATCGGGCATTATAACACTGCTCTCAACATTTATAATTAATAGCCAACTCTGCAATAGCAGAATTTGCGGTTGTCCATAATACTTTTAGTGCACCTTACACGCACACAGTTGGTAACACTGCGATTAATCTTGCTGGCAAGTGAAATTGTTTGTTGTTCACCGTTGTGCTATAAATGTTGATATTGTTATATATGTAAAATTCTATCCGTGGTTAAATAATTCAGCCGTCGAAATGAGTAAACCGGCGAATCGAACAGAAGATGCGGATGACATAACGATGACTCCGCAGGAGCTTCATGTGTTATCGGAATTAGACAGGTTAATTTCACTATTTATCTATTATTATTTTTCCACTGATTCAGTCCTTAATGAATTAATATATCCTTATTATTTGCATATGTTAGCATCTAACAATGCGTGTAATAATGTATACAATAGTATAAATAATGTTTTGTTCTTATAGTCGGCAGTACGGATTCCTATTACTACATCTTCCAGCAAACGCTAAGAAGCGGGCGTTAGTGGTTAAGGTAAATTGATAAACTTATTGTCGAAACCGTATTTTCTGTACAGTTCACTTTTATAGGCTGTGAAATACCTCCAGTTTATGGTTGTACAAGCTCATAGACAAGAGCGAGCACAAAATGAGTCGACTGGTACCAGTAACCAAAACGGGAGCTCCGGTGGAATTAGTATTGATCCCAAGACTTGGGTTAAACTGGGACATTTCCATCTATTGTTGGAACAATATAACAAAGGTATATTTACAGTTACATGAGAAAAGACAAGTATTTTATTTTAAAAAATTCTTTTAGCTCTTTCGGCTTATCAGATGTTCTACAAACTACACAAGGAAACACACTGGATGGATCCAACGTTTCTGTATGGACTGGGTCTGGTCTATTATCATTTCAATTCATTCCAATGGTAAGTGAACATATAAAAATCATATATAGATATTTATATCCTAATAATATTCGGCTTAAACATGTGCATAAATTCATATCGGTCAAAGAAGTCAAGAAAATAACTGTTTTTAACATATTCCTGTTGAAGTTACTATCATAAGATTAGATTAGTTGCTAATTTAATTTAAGATTTTTTGTTTACGTACAAAAAATCTTATTCAGATAATATAAAATAGTGCAGTTTTAAATATCTTCAACATATAACACCAAAAGTTGTATGTAATTTGAATTGACGCGCAAAGTGCAATTATGACAGCAGGTAGTTCGGAAAAATGTTCATAGAGCGCGCGGTGTGCATGAACACGTGTATTGAAGGTTGTCGAACTTGATTCATTGAACAGATCGCCAGTTATTGAATATTTAACTTATCGCGTCACTTATATTATCAACGTAACATATATTTTTTTATGTGGACTCTGAACTATAAATATTTTCTCTATAATAATGTGTTTTGCTTTTGTCATAATAATGTTGTATATTTGTTTCGTATATGTTCCGTAATTTTTGTTCGATATAGAGCAAATAGAAGTATAATTATTTTTATAAAAATAATTTTAAAAAATATCAAAAAGAACATTATTTTTTATGAATTTTTGTATTCTACTACTCCTGATTGGCTGGATACAGACTAAGTAATTTATAATTTGTCTGTTGCGTGCTTATTATGTTGTTTTCCGCGAATTGTATCGAAAAGATCGTTCGACGTAAATCAAGTTTATACAAAACAAAATCATGGCATCGAACACAAAAATCACAGCAATTGAGGTAATACGTACTGATAATTACATGAAATTAACTTAATTGTTTTTAATTAAAGTATTGGTAAAATAATCCACAGAATATTTACAATACATCGCTGTTTGTCTGCTGACATATAATTGTAATCGATATAATAACGATTTCGCAGAAATTCAGGCTACCTCGTTCGTTCGGAAATAACGTAAAAACGCACGTTTCCCTTGTATGTCATTAACCCAAAATTGTGAACATATGTGAACTGAATTATCCATTGTTACGGAGCTAATGTACACTAATGTACTATTGTATTACATCTGTCTCAGTCTGTAATGAAAGTCATTTGACAGTGCAGCTAGACACCTTCATTACAGAATATGCAGTGCATTTTTCATGACAGAAAATGAAATTAGTGTATTGTAATAAATGAATATTAGCTTAGTGCATTTATATTTCATTTGAAATTAGTATAATTGTAGAGTGACGTATTTACTGATTGATTCGTCATAGATTGACACACACACATATGTAATTGTGTCTAGCAATTGGAATGGTGGTAGCGAACTGTATGATGGAAGTTGCATAAAATCAGTCAAATGGCTATTTATAATTAGTCCTCTCACATGGTACCGTGTATTGAGTCAGCATAGTTATTTTTACACTGAAAAATTTCACGACTGCATAGTCGGTAGGTAGCTGTTAGCAATTGTGAGGTCACTAACCTAACGTCCAGGCTCAAAACATAGACTTGAAGCCTGCGCATGTGCAGTCGGTGCAATGCTTCGACATCAGTTAAAGAACCACAGTCAAGGTCGGGTACAAAACTCACACAGAGAAAGAAAAAATAACAATAGACACATTCTACCTGCTCTCCGTTGTCCTGTCCAACTTCTTCTTTTCATATATGCATCGGTATATTCGTGCCCCAAAAATCTTCTGTAATTGTATTTCATCTAGTTCCATTTCACATCAGACAGAAATTAGCGAATTATTTTATTTAATAAATGCTGCAAACGTCATCATTACTGATGATAACACATTGTTGACATACGACGTGCAGCAATATTCTTGACTCATGTCTCTGGATTTTATTTATTTGGATGAGTAAGAGATTCCATAATAAGCAAAATACACATTACATAATACACATTAACGTATGTATATTTATATTACTATATATTTAATGTATAAATAATATTTGAATCATATACACATATGTGGTTATAATTTACGTAAAATATATGTGCGAATCTGTGAAATATTAATTAGTCTATTGCGTAATCAATAATTAACTGATAACTGTACGTGCAGTGACAGGTCAACTGTACGTAATATAATGTGATTTCTGTAATACTGTAATTTATTCAATCGAATGTAACGATATAAAATGGCAGATATGCAACATGTATTGAAAATAAAGTTTAGTTTTGTTTAATGAATAATACGAATTAGAATCCGCATTAGGATATTTGATAGGTTTTCAATGTATTATTCTATGATATAACGGTTCACATAATAGTTAAGTAAATAAATGACGAATAATGTAATTAGAAATGTAGAACATTGCCAGACTATAATAATGTTCGGATGTGCATTTGAAGAATGTCGAATGTATTTAGTGTACATGCACCCGTATGAAAATATCACGTACAGACAAGTTTAGACGTACCAAAACCGGTAAACATAGTTGAAGAGAAGCGTGTCGCTTTCCATTGAAACTTGCATCACGGGTTCGACTGATGATTCGGGGTTCATGACCTGTTGGTAATCGAATAGAGGCAACGTCGCATCAGTTCCTTCCTCCCACGGCGTGTCCGCATCCACACACCACTCTCAGCTCACCGCCCTCATTATCTATCTATATGCTCTAACTCTCGTCTCGTCTCGTATGTCTCGCTATATTTCTATTTCAATTATTTCTTCTAGTGTTTATAAACATAACTAAACTACTAGAAATATTTATATCTTACCTTGCCAGATTTGTGTTTGAAATTCTACATTGAAACTTCATTCTAAAACTAGTAATGTATTGTTGTATATATTAGAAAATATATTGCAAGACAATTATTACTAATATTCACGTATATTAAATACTCACGTGAGTTTATTTAATTTTAACAATATTTTAACTAGTCTCTTAATTGACAAATGTGTTTCAGAATAACCAATACAGATCATTGTTACACAATTGCATAAAATATAATGATTTTGGTTCAGGTTTCGGTAGTAAAATTTCCTGTTACAAACATTTTCGGCTAGACGAAATTCATTTTTATTTTATGATGTTTTGACCGTGTGTTCACAAAATGCTATTGTCAACCATCCTACATTCATCATTCATTTTGCACAATGCATTTTCAATCAAACTATTGAATAAAATAGTAGTAATAGTAGTGTCTTTAGTACATTTGATTGGTTTCTCAAGTTACAAATCTGTTTATAGTTGCCGCAAAAGCTTAACTAAACAATTTATAACTTTCGTAATGTGTTCGTTCAAGTTTCCGTTGCTGTAATAAATATTTGCGCATTAAATAGCTATTGTATACAACACGGATGTAAGCAGGAAGGGTACGTTTATCCCCCCCCCTCTCTTAATATGTAAATTAATGGAAGGGGGTTCATGTATTTGCAATATAATAGTAAATGCATTCAATACTGAGCAAAACAGATATTCATCTAAAAATACTTACGTACATATGCTGTGAAAATCTTGCTTGTATCATTATTACGAGTCATTCAAGGTCATGTGTACCAATAGGTTAAATAGGCCACGGCTACAGGGCCCACATCGACACGGGGCACCCTTATAATATTTCAGTATTAATTACTTTTCTTTCCTGCATTATAACTCGTTGAATCATTACCGTATACGTTGACAATATTAATGGATTTCCTGAAATAAATACAAACTTTGACATAGAGTAAATGAATAGATTTTCCAACGTATGTTGCACATGTAATTTGTATCGAATTTGATTGGCTCTTGGGACTGGAATGGCGGCAGGAACTAATTCTGTACACTGATATGGTTATAGTAAACATGACATAGTTATTGACACAGTGCGGTAACCGATGGAAACAAGTATGTTTTGATGACTGTAAGTTCGAAATGTAACTGAAATAACAATCATCATGAATTCGCGTAGCGTATCTCGGTCAGTTATACATTTTCAATCCTTGACTATGTCTGAAAACATTCTACCCGCTATAATCTTATCCACAAAGGATAATTTAGCGAAAAATGATAAAAAAAGTCAAGATACAGTACCTGGCTATTTGGGTTTTCAGATAGCATAAACATTGATTGTGTTTATTTTTGTAAAAACAAGTTAATAACTCCCTAATAAACGTTCTGAAATATTGGACACCATGTAATTTAATGGTGAAGATTGCGCATGGGAATTTGTTGTAAAATTGCCTCCCAGCTACGAAGTTAGATCAGCTATCGTTATTTGTCAGTCCAGGTACAGCGACCTTCTAGAAAATCCAGGTACATACTTCTCTATCTATAATTATTTTTACCTGCCTGTACCCTACGTATTATATTCACCACCATTTTAGTACGGGGTTATTCAGTGAAAAAAATTCTAGACAACATGTGAGTGGATAATCATGATTTACATTTCCAGACTTCTTGCATACGATACAAGGATAATCATTACTTCAATCCTTGGAAGGAATTTTGCACAGACATTAGAATGTATTGCATTATATATTCATTTCAGTATCATCTGCACAAAAGGGATATAGGAAATACTGTTAAAAAGTGCAGAAGAAATAATTCCCTAAATATAACTAGACTTGCACGTGATTTGTTAGTTCATAATGTTGCGGTGCATCTCGTTACGGGACACTTGTCGGCCACATAGAATGTGATCAAATTTTGTTGATAGTGCGACACGGGTTCTGCACGAATGTTGCTTAGATGCACGCGAACACATAATCTAGTTACGTGTACCCGTTGGCCGCACACTGCGACGACCCATGTATAACCGTACCGATCATTTCCTTTGTCAGGTACACCTCTATATAGCTGTTGCGTGTATGCATGCATATGTGTACTAGCTACATACATACATGCATGCGTGTGTATATACAATGTATATACATCGTCAATGTACCTAATGTTCTTACACAGTGTACTTCTCACTCCATAAAACATCTATGGCATAAAATTTCGAAGAGCGCACTCCACACAACTGCAAACTACACGCATCCGTTTTCAATCAGTTGCACCGTGTCGTGTCGTGTGCCGTTCGGATCCGTCCGTGAGTCCTTCCTCCTTGCTTCCCGTGCTATTCCCCTTCCTCTCTACAGTATGGTCCCTCGCTTCCTGCCCGTGCCCTGCGCCATGAGTTGTCTGTATATACACACGTACGTACGTACGCACGTACACACACACTTGAACAGAGAGAGAGAGAACTAACCAACGGTCGGTTGGATTGTGCTGCCTGTCTGCCTGTGTACCTTACCTATGCTGCCTGGCTGTCTCTGTTACTGCCGTTGTCTCTACTGCTGGCTCGCTCGCTGCTTCTGGCTCGCTAAGCCCTAGTGAGCCACGCCATGTATTTTAGGGTGAATTCGAATCAGTAGGCTCTAAGGTGTAGTGGAGAACGGAACGGAGCGGCGTGGAGCGTAGCGCGGACGCATAAGTACGGGACTTTAGTTTCATTTTATGATTGTTTCGTTTCATTGTTGTCATCTGTCATTGCCGCGTTTCCTTTAACTCGTTCATCATATTTACCACCGTATAGTACGTTACCTTATATTTGAAAGTGTCGGCGCCAGAATCGAACGTGCATCATTGTTTATTTACGCGAATGACGGAGTTCGACTGTCAAGTGATTGTGTTCAGTTTCAATTATTGTGATCTTAAGTCATCATTATTTTAGTAAACAAAGAGTGTTCATCAACATCTACCTACCAAGTATTTATGCATCAGCATCATCTATTCGTCTAGTACAAAGTATCATGCGTGTTCAGTTCATTGTTGACAACAGTCAGGCATTCTCATCTCAGCGAATACAATCTTGTCGTCTACACTGACGACACGTCGTACAGTGCTGGTGGTGAATATCTGTGCTTCATTGGGCTTGGGCTCGTTGCTATGGATTTATGGATGATCATATCATGACAACACATTCGCATGGTGAGTTCTATCATTTCCCTTACAAATGTCACATCGTACAACTGTATCTGAACTATATATGTATATATGGATGTACGGATAGAATGTGTGTGTGTGTGTGTAATGTAAATAAATACTAGTTAGTCGCAGATAATTTGGAAGAGAATTGTGAATAATATAACAGCGCGCGCATTGTCGTCGATGTACCCCTATAGCTGTGCAGGCTGTATTGTTGCGAAGCTGTTCGATAACCACCCTCCGACGCTTGGACTGTGCGCACAGATGTCTCGTCCCGACCCGATCCGACCCCCTCTATCCCTACCGACCGATATGTCCGTACGCTGCGCGCTATCCTTGCTCGTGCGCTTTCTGCGTCCCGACGCCTTCACGGATAAATCACTCGTGTCAAATGTAACACGTCCGTGATGTTGTAATAGCATGCGAAAGAATAATGTCATACTGCTCTGAATTCTTCACATGCAAACCACCGACCCTCTGCCCCCCATCACGTGACCCTTCCGCTAAGTACTGCATGCGTGTGCGACATACATACGTAGGGATGCCCTTGCTTCATCTTCCTCTGTCAGCAACAGCAGTAGCATCTGATATTCAGGAGTGTTTAGTGACTGCTCAATGAATGTACACATAGGAAGTGTGCGTGGGACAATACTATGTTACTACAAGTAACTACTACTACTACTAGTAGTAGTAGTAGTAGTAGTACTATTATTGATACTACTTCCACTGATCTCACTGGTTCCGATGATACAAGTCTTATCAGTTGGAACATTACATTGTATATCCGCCATGTTGCAAGTGTCATATTGCACGTCAACAGTGTTGGAAAGCCACGTTGCCATATCGTTTGCGACTGACACAAATGGGTACGGTGACGTCACGTTCCCACATGTAGTTGTATTTAAATGCCTGTGTGTGTTGATAGTATTGTACGTATAGCCAGCACGGCAGGTTTCCAATCACATCTCTCATGTCAGATATTGAAGTGTTTTACCTTGACTCGTTTCGCAATGCATTGCATCTTGCATCTCATCCTCCTCCTCCATCTCCTCCTCCCCCGCCGCCCCCGCTTATATCATCCATCTCTACAATGCTGACTGCATCTGTCCGACCTTAGAGAATTGCATATACACACGTTGCCTTGTGTACACTGACGAGCCAAGCTCACTGTTCTCTACAATCATATGCTTCGTTGTTTTTCTTGTTCCTGACAACAGCTGATCGCGTAACCTCGCTTTTATTGATAACGCTCGCACACACACACACACACGCCCATACTTTGTAGTTGGTGCGTTAATATTTACATATTTATACATTCAGCCTGTCACTCACGTTTATTTAATCATTACCTTAGACATCTGTGCAACATTGTTGCAAACTTGTAACAAATGTATTCAACCAACTACTTATTAGTTGCAATTAAATGTCCACTCAAGTGTTACTAATTCCTATGAGTTATGAATATTTTATCCCTTTTAACTAAAGTATAAATATGTTTTGAAATTAGATAACTGTAAAAAAAACTGCAAGTATCTTGTGATAGAACGTGAAGTTTTGAAAACCACAAAAGATTATAAGTGTTAAACTGCAAGCTGTATTTCAGGTATTCAACTAACGTGTTCTGATCTGTATTTCCAAGAATACAGGCGGACTGCGGACACAGGCCTGTCTTCTAGTAAAAAGTTAGAAGCCTTTGTTCGCACGCACGTGCTATATATTGTGGATGGAGTTAGATTAAGCGGAAACGCTACACACACACAACATAAAATTACAATTTTCCAACATGTATTTTCCTGATAAGTACATTTGTTATGTACTTAAATATTTGAAGGCAGCTGTTCCTTTGTTGTGGATAAATCAATAGCTATTTTTAATTGACCGTATATATTTTTCTTTGTTCTCGTGTTCGTCTATTGTTATATATCTACACTGGAATTGTTAAGTGCACAAATATTAATAAAAATATTTAGAGCTAACGGTTTTTAATATTTTTCAGTGTATATTCTATGATATTAGAATAATATTTCTCATTTATTTATAAAACAAATTATCTGTTGTAAATTTTCATTAAATATTGAACTTTTTTTTCTACAAACTAAAACGGCTTTAGTATTGTTTATTGTTTTATGTTGTCTAATACTATTATTTGCGTCCTGCTGTCTAAACCAAAGCAAATCCCCTGTTCCCCTTCGTTACCCTTGGCCCTCGTTTGTAGTGCATATGTGTCTGATGTCACGTACACCCCAACAGACGACACTCACCCTTAGTAACTGCGCACGCGTGCGACGCTGTAGTTCACTGCACCCTGCTGTTCTGCTCTCACTTTCAATCTGATATCTATAAATAGGGCATGAGGAAGTTACAAGTCTTTGCACGACCACATTCCATAGTTCCACATAAACAAATATGTAACGTACTTCTTCACAAAATCGAATACCGAGGTATATTATTGTTTTATGTCCTGAAATAGTCACACTCGCAGTACTAGTACTACGACAAATTAACGGATTTGATTTTTATGTTGACACGGTAATTAATGAACAATCCATAACAAACAGGTGTCGTTATGTAGAAAGTGTACAGTCCATTGTATTATTTATTACCTTTGTTATTATTCCTGACATAATGCAGATACTCATGCGGGAACTGTTTGTCTTGTTGTATCAGCTGATCAAGAACTGGTGTACAATTTTTGCTGTGTGCGCTGTTGCCAAGTGTTCTATCTCACGAATGATGGTTACACAGACGTCGTGTGTGTTTTTACCATAAGGTGTTTTATTTTTAAACACTTCCCTATTTATCGAAGATAACACATCCGGGTACTTATATATCACCGGTTTTAATAGTTCATGTTAAAAATAATACTATTAATGTTTCCTGTTTCATTATTCTAGTATTTTTTAAATAAATCAGACTTGTTTACGGAACTGCTCGAAAGAATATTTTTAGTTTATTATTTATTTATCTTTTATTTAGAAAATAGTATACTATGTTTTATTATAAAAACTTGATAGAGCAATAACAACGTTTTTATTTCCATGTATTAAAATCAATTTTAAATGTTGACATTTAACAATTAAAAAGTTGTAAATCGTATTAATTAAATTCATTAATGAGATAATTACAGTATGACTAAAGTACGCGTTATACTTTGAGTTAATTAATATGTACTAAATTCAGTGGATATTTACGGAATTTAAATTTCTTTTACCGTTCAGTCCCTGAAGGCACGCAAAATGAAGATAATAGTATCAAATGTAAAGAATATATGTCAAAAAGTTTTGTCAGATTGCGCTATAAATTATGCTTAATTCAGTAATAGGTGGAAATATTCTGTATTTTCTTTCTCAAGTAATAGCTTATCACAAGTAATCTATGAAAATATTTGTATTAATACATTATAAATTATGTATGTACTCTTACGTAAAGTAAAACATAACTTATCGTTGCAATCTTCTTTTATTATGTAGCATTGTAAGTAAATTACGGACTCGTGTAAATAATGTTCATGTATTTTAACGGAACTAGTAGTTCAGGTGCGTTGAAAAAAGTATAGTCGTAGTCAACCTCTCGAACTTGTAGCCACCCGCATTGCTTGGATGAGTTTATTACTCTGCATACCGTTAGGTGTCATTGTAGTCTTAGCTAAGGTTCAAGTGAAGGCTGCATGGAATTTTAAACTGAGAGCAACGTTTATATAAATCTGAAGTGCATATCTACATTGTGTGTGTGTATAGTAGAAATAATAGTATTGACATTGGTATACAATGCGTATATGAATGTAGTATGGAATGCACGCACATCCTAGCCAGTGTTGACGGGTCATGTCTGTCGGGCATTACGTGGTCAGTCAGCAGCAAGCCAGCGGCCGACCTATTAGATATATCTAGGAGGTACGTGTATCGTCCCGACCCCGACCCCGGGTCCCTGTCCCATACCAGACTCGGCATGGATCGGCTCGATCATGTCGTTGACCCGCACATACGGAGTAACAGCCACAGAAGCTGTTGCTGCTGACGTTCGTCCGTTCCGTTGTCCAGCTCCCAGAGTTCCAGTGATGTACCCGTGCACTCATACCGACGAAACCAGTGCGCATGTACCTACCTTGCAACTTGATGCGTTTACTCAAAATATTTATATATTATAGTACAATAAAGAAACATCATCTCAAAATCTATATATTGCAAAATAACTCGATACATATGCCTGGTTATCCAAGTATAAAACATTTATTTGTCAATCTACCCCTTACATATCCAGTATAAAATTGTTTTGACGTTTCATGAATGTATGTTACCTGGAATTTCAAGTTGCCAGTGACATCTATGCACTTGTAAACGCAACTGTGTAACAATATAGGCTCTTAATGATTGTCAATACATCAACACAGAAATGGAAATGTTGTTTGTCAGGTATTGATGAAATATCGGATAGGAGAGGAAATGTATGTCAACTGAGAATACAACGAGCAAATCATTGTTTTCGAATGTTATCATCGCACATGTATCGGGTGATAGACACTGAGTATTAACGTTGTAGTGTTATGAGTAATAACTTGAGACTCTGATGTTCCCGTGTCCTTTATACGATACGTATTTGGTGCTGGCAGGTGTATAGTGACTGACTCACCGGTTGCTCGCAAATACCGTTGTTATTTCGAGAGTATATCTTTAGTTTTGTTGTGTTGTAATATTCAGTTAGCGTGACAGAATCTGTTGATTCTAAGGCTAAGGTGAGTGAACTCAGTACTGTGTCTGCGCACGGTTGATTGTAGCTCTTATAGCTTGTTCACAATAAAATCAAACTAGAATAGATTCAACCACCCATGCCTGAAATTCATCGTTTTAACAAAACTATAAACTTAGGCACCAAATTAATTAAATAGTTACTTTGTACCCAATCACTTGACGTTAAATACAAAAATTTCTACTAACAATAATCCCAAATTAAAAAAATGTATTCCAGATGTTATTATATATTAGATAAGGTTGAATTTTTTGTAAATCAATATTTTATTCATGGTTTCTTGTGTTGTTACTGAATTAAAAGAAAACTATTCAGAAGAAAATAATCATAAAAAGTTCCAGGCAGGTTTTTTTAAAGAACCAAAACGGTCCTACCTGAAAAGTAGAAACATATTTTTCTTATTTTGAATCTTGAATATGCACGTTTGATTATTTTTTTAATTAATATCAGGAGGAAAGAAATTAAAAAAATATATAATAATAACAAAGTAAATAATGATAAAGATATCGATCATTGCTTATCAAAATTTTCAATATAAATTTTGCGTTATGTATTTGTATGTACGTTACTAGGTTACAAAATAATGTGTATAGGGGCCATTCGTACCGTTTGTTGTGTCCCCATTTCTAGAATTCAATTTAACCCTATCGTTGTGAATAGATTTTAAAGATTTCTAGACAGCTCAGCTGTTCTGTAGTCATGGACCATTTTTGATTGAATAATAGATGTGTTAAGAGGGTCCCCCTGTGTACACTATGGTTTTAATTATATTTAGACGTTGGTTACATTCGTATTTTAGGTTACTTAAATAAGGGGGAGGTTCCCAGGTCAACTTCTCTTCTCAGATATTCCCAGGAACTTATGTTTGCATATTCGATATTCATGTTTGTATATTCAGGATAGAACTTCGATATAAGTTTACAGAATTCTGTAAACTTCACAAGTCTTTGTTTGCAGGGAAGTTCCTGTTCTTGCAAGTTTGATATTGTCTTTCGAATTTACAAACCAAGTTCAGTAATAAAATTTTACTAAATCGTTAAGTAATTTAAATGAT
>JAGJTL010000569.1:77529-89723 GCA_022063505.1 Calosoma granatense | reverse complement strand
ATTGTGTATCGATTTAAATATTATTTGACTGGTCAAATAGTACATATACTTGCATTTCTACAAGGGCAAAGGTAATATACATGTAACAACATGACACAGTCAGTTGTACATTATACACTAATAAATAGCTCACGCGCATACACGCGCACACATACATTTCTTACAAGAAGCACACGCATACATATGTAAATATATATGTTCCTTTATAAAACATACATTCTTAGCTGAGTGAAGTTTCAAGCCAACGCTGGTATAACTTCGCATATCATGCACAGTTGCTTCTTCAAGTGAATGGTGATGGCTATGACTAATTATGAATGCAAAACCACTAAAAGAAAACCGGTACAACTTGATTTATACACTGTTTACCTGTCAGTCTGGGCCACAAGGACCGCCACCCCCGTATCCGTCACCCGGCGTGCCCGTAAAACGATTTAAAACTGACATAATTGAACAAAAATCACCAGACCAGATCCAGCAACTACAACAGCAACAACCCTCGTTCTACATGACACCTCAACAACACCAAATGCTTCAATATTTACAACAGAATTCGGCGAATTTAAATTCATTACAACAGAATATGCTGCACCAGCTACAGAATCAGTACCGGCTGATGCAACAGCACCAGCAACAGGTACGACAACAGAGGCCCGCTGGCATTAGTGCCGTCCAACAACGGCCCGCTGCCGGTGCCGGCGTCGTCTCCTACAGTTCCTCTGCACAATCTCCACAAAATCAACCTGGCGCCAAGCATCCTGTCAACACTGTTATCAAGAATTTCCCAGTCGGTGCAAATGCATCGGTAAGTAATGTGCTCGCGGAGTTATCTAATACAAATCTCACTAACCACTGTTCATTCTCCATTATAGCCAATACGTAGTTCTGTACCTGGTGCAGAACAGACATCGGGATCTGGAGTTCCTGGTACGAATAGTGTAGACAAATCACAACAGCTGCATTCAAAATTCTTAGACAATGGTAAAGATAAAAAGAAGAATTTCTCTAATGTGCAACTAGTACAACCCGCTCTAGCTCCACCTGTGCCTGCATGTCAGCGTGACATGACAATGCCCCTCGCGCCCTCCTCTGAATTACTCTCCTCCAATGACTTGGACGTGAGTGAAGAGGACCTCAAAGATCTTCTGTCACAGAAAGATCTAGCAACCACACTCGCCGAAAATCTTTTGAAACATTTCGGTTCAGAGGATATGGATGTAAAAGAAGAGGAATCATTAGGTAGTAAGACATTTTCAAACTTCAGCGTATCCCCATTATTTAAATGATATGCTTTTATTTCAGATAATAATACATTAAGTTCCGGACCATTTTCACCTTCGAATGTAGAACAAGCATCTGCGCAAGCAGTAGTTTTAAACGATGATACAAAACCAAAGACGGAACCTGCAGACTCTAATCCTGCGCAGGTCCTGGTAATCAAATCCGAATCGTCTTGGGATTTTGAAAATACGCCAAATGA
Source organism: Calosoma granatense (assembly GCA_022063505.1). Taxonomy (NCBI): domain Eukaryota; kingdom Metazoa; phylum Arthropoda; class Insecta; order Coleoptera; family Carabidae; genus Calosoma; species Calosoma granatense. Next base: position 88,243 of record JAGJTL010000569.1, on the reverse strand, counting down.
CAATCACAAAGATATTGAATGGGATATAGAGATGGATGCAAAGAGTGTACTTGAGGCATGCAGGTTAGTTACTTGTGTACATAGTTTAATATCAGTGTGTAATAAATATACTATATATATACGGTAACTTGTGTTTATCAGAGGCGAAGGATTAAAAGGAGAAATAAGTAACTCAATATTATCAGATCGGGGGCCTCCTCCAAGTCCGCCTGAAACACCACAAACTAAATTAAATCATCAACAATTATTACCACCGACACCCTCGGTTTATTTAGATAATAAAAAGCACGCATTTAGTCCACAATTACAAGAATTCTGTTTGAAACATCCGATAGCCGTTATTCGAGGTTTAGCTTCCGCTTTGAAACTTGGTAAGTTATATTTGCATATTCACAAATATACTCTATATTCTCATATGGGGTATTTCAACTTGTAGATCTGGGATTATTTTCAACAAAAACATTAGTAGAAGCAAACCCAGACCATAGTGTTGAAGTTCGAACACAGATACAACAGCCATCCGATGAGAACTGGGACCCACAGTCGGGTCGTAAAGTGTGGGCCTGTATATCGCATAGGTCACATACGACCATTGCACGCTATGCGCAATATCAGGCCTCCAGTTTCAAAGATAGCTTAAAGGTATTGTAACTCTAACAAAACTGATTTACTGTTTCTATTATTTACACCAACACTCTCATATTGAGCTATTCAGTCCGCAATATACATATACAAGTCCACTATTCGTAACTTCTTTATTTGAAAACAAAACTGAATATGTTTATCAATTGCTCGTAGCGCGCTGAAATCATAAACTTCGAAAGTATATAAAAAATAAGTTAAGAAACTTGTGTACCAGTTCATTAAAATATGTAGAATTCACGTAACAGAATTTCTGTCAATTCAAATAATGAAGTTATCTGCAATAAGCCTCAGGTTTGGGTAACCCTAATTACATGGTACAGTGTACACACATACATTTAAATAATTGTGCAATTTGTGAAGTGCAACTAAACAACGCTATCCTGTAAATGAATGCTAATGGAATTACAAAGGATCTACAGATGGAAATGATGACAGTGTCCTTTCGCATGAAACTTTCATGCCATCCAACACTTCAGTACTGAATATTTCATCGTGGGATATAATCTACATTTGACACTGTCTACTAAGGTGATATTGGAAACAATATAATGTTTGTATGGAGAATGTAAGATGTAGACTACGGTAGATGTTAATTATTTCAGCAAGATATACTTGGCCGCAAATATCTTCTTTCTCCAACAGACACACGCTTGCTAATCTGTCGGATGTGCGCCACGTACTTGCTACGGAGGATTTTTCTTTCACAGTTTTAGACATTTCTCTCAGTTATGTCTAGAAAATGTTTACTCCTCCAGAATTAAGTTTATCTATCAGATAAACATCATTACCGCCGTTTACATCTATTATTCTTCGTACATGTTTAAACACATGCCTGTCACAATTGACATTTGGCACAATTTTGATTGAAGAGCTAAAATTAGCTCTCTTTTGTTCAAAGCCTAGAGCTTCTGAACAAATACGTGCTCACTTCTCAACTATTTCTGAAGTTGAGCCTCATTGACTATTGAATAATAGTCAGATGCATCTCTCTTAAGAGATGAAATATTTCGAATGCCGATATAATGAGAATCTGGCATGATACTTGCAGAATTTGACAGGAATCTACTTGTCTATTCAGTTGAATGTCGTTAAGATGTTTTTTTCAGGCCGTCACACACCGGCATTAAAGCATGTTTGGTGTCATCAACATTGACAGAAGGACTTCACAATGACAGTAGACGTTGGATTCACCTTGCCAGTGACTGCTCAGCAGGACTACTGACAAACAAACTTCTAACAGAACGGAAGTATACAGAATACCACTGCCTCCAGCATGTTAGAACTTTGGTATTTATGTATTTATTCAAATAAAATAAATTGCAAACGGAATCCGAAATACCCGTTGTTTGGAACCTCTCACTTTTGGACCACAATACTTTGTATATACTCTTTGCCTTGTTGCAGAACTGTTAATGACGTGTTAAACAAGACATCAAGAAACGCTGCTACATCGAGATACTACAAGATCTGCAAGTGTACAGCGCATGACAACAGAAGATACTTGTTATAACAACTGGTGACGTCATAACTGTCAAAATCTCCCATGATTCCCTCTTGCATGTTCTTCTCATCTAGAGGCTTAAATGTTTCATAAAATTCAACTCTGAATGTTTTTCGCAATAGTACGAGTGAATTTTAATTTGATATTGCTCTCGATCTGACAATAATGCTATATGTGGAAATGTCAGTATTTCGTTTCGTTGCTCGAGCAACGTCGAGATGCAAATGTTATGCCTCATCTTCTTAGAGTTATCATGCAAGTGGGAAACGTTATGTGGAGACATCATACTTCATAAATCATTATACCATATCATCATATACAACACTAGTTACTTTTGATTTCATTTATTCATCATGCTTATGCCATTTCCTTTTTGTTAAATTAAATATTCACTGTTACAGGAGGAAAGAGACAAAGCGACAGGAACCAGTTACAATTTATCAGATTCTGATTCCAAAGATTCTACGGGTAACTTTGTTCGACGGAAAAATAAAAATTCATCAACCAATCCTAATTTAAATTCTATAAAAACCTATACACCGCCAAAGATGCTAAAGTATGTTCTGCTTCAATGAAATGTATTGAGCTGTTTCTATATCATGCTATCTGTGTAGGTTTGGTACGAATGTTGATCTGTCCGATGAACGGAAGTGGCGTCCACAACTGCAGGAATTGATGAAATTACCAGCCTTCGCTCGGGTAGTTTCAGCTGGGAACATGCTGTCACATGTCGGTCATGTAATTTTAGGAATGAATACTGTCCAATTGTATATGAAAGTAAGCAATTAGCGTTGTGGAAATTGTAGAAATAGAATTCATAAGTATGTGATTTGTAGGTGCCGGGTAGTCGAACACCAGGTCATCAGGAAAATAATAATTTCTGTTCCATTAATATCAACATAGGTCCAGGTGATTGTGAATGGTTTGCAGTGCCGGATGCGTATTGGGGCGCTATATGTAGTCTGTGCGAGAAAAACCAAATAAACTACCTGCACGGGAGTTGGTGGCCGGTGTTAGAAGATCTGTATAATTCTAATATACCTGTGTATCGGTTTCTACAACGGCCCGGCGATCTCGTGTGGGTGAACGCAGGCTGTGTACATTGGGTACAAGCTATCGGTTGGTGTAATAACATTGCTTGGAATGTCGGTCCATTAACGGCCAGACAATATCAACTAGCGATCGAACGTTACGAATGGAACAAGTTGCAAAGTTTCAAGTCCATAGTACCGATGCTTCATTTATCATGGAATCTAGCGAGAAACATTAAAGTTTCCGATCCGAAGTTATTCGCCTTAGTGAAGTATGTGTGTGTGTGATACATGTTCATTTGCAGTGTATTAATAGTTAAATGTTTATAGAAAATGTCTATTGAGGACACTACGTCAGTGCTCTATGATTCTGGAATTCGTCAAACACAAAGGTGTCGAAGTGAAGTTTCACGGACGAGGTAAAAACGAAGCATCACACTACTGTGGTCAATGCGAGGTAATACACTTTCATTCTTCCACAGATGATGGAATAGATGTGCTCATATAGATGGTTCTGTGTGTTTACAGATAGAAGTGTTTAATATATTGTTTATACGAGAACAGGAGAAGAGACACGTGGTACACTGTATAGATTGCGCCAGGAAACAATCACCGAACTTGGAGGGATTCGTTTGCCTAGAAGAATACAGCATGGAAGAACTGATGGAGGTGTTTGATAGTTTTATTTTACATTCAGCAGTAAGTGCAGTTGTCGACCCATATCGGTTAACATCTAATAATGTATAAATGAAATATGTACGTGTAGAGTAAACATGTTTCGACACACTGTTTATATCAGAATATACGTTGGAAATTATTCTGAATGTACATGATGAATAAACAATAATCTATTGTGGATTATAGGTGCGAAACATGTGAAATACGTATCGATCTCATAGTTATATAAATAAATAATTAATAGTCCCGATTTGTATATATGCATTGAATTGTAAGCTGATGTGTACAAACAATGAATTTATAGATGATGCACTACTACAAATGTAGAAAGTTCAACAATAGAGCATATAACGATTTTAGTATGTAACTGTAAAAACAAAATCATCATGATTATACATATAACAACCGTATTGACGTTCCTGATAACTCGATCTTACTGGCAGACTCACGCAGACTTGCCGTTAGCATTCTCTTTCATACTGCCATTTCAACTGCCATACCGGTTATATCTATCTGTCTCCCCACCACTCCTCTCTACACATACACAGAGATAGATATATTTCTACATATACATATATATTATTCACTAAATCATGATGACAAGTTATCAACACAGTATGATGCTGTATCATAAATATTTCACTGTATGTATGAACGGTTAATATTATAGCACTACGTGTACATTAATAGTTGAGTGCGGTTTGAATTTATTTATTTGTATTTGAACATTGTGAAATCGATTAGATTGTTGCATCATACTGGTTGTAACTGAATATAGAGCTCAGTAAAGTGCCTCCATTTAGTCAGCAACATTGTTGTGTAACAATATCTCGCCCCCGTGCTCATGATAGATTAGTGACAATGCTGCTAATATCGATGCCAGTACGATCGAAAGGCGATCATATGTGCTCATAACAACAGTGAATAAATATAGTATTTTAATAATATTGTGGTCATATCCACTAACCACACTGCCACTAAAATATGTAAAATATCTAGTTATCTGGCCTTTACAATGGAAGTTCCAAGTCGACTTTTGTAACATGCAAATGTATTATAATAATTGGTAACTGTAAGTACGGACACAGATTAAAATTGATCTCAGATTTAAGTGTAGAATTATTGTTTGAACGTCTAGAATGGTTTTCTTTTGATTCGTATATCTTTGAACTTGTATGGAAAGTAAGCCAGTTACATAATCATTGATCGAGTAAAATAACTTCTCTGATTCGCATGTGTACATCAACATTATGCACTGAAACATGAAACAACATGAAGTAATGAAACGTCACTAGAATAACCAGCCAACTAGAAGAACACTTGTGTTTATTCTATGTATGTAATTACTCTGTTTATATTATGTGAATATATGACACTGAACGGGTTGTGTGAAACCAATAGTGAAACTGAACACCATTTTACAAATTCTACAGGAAATATTGCAATATTTAACTAGTTGCTTCCACATTTAAATGTGTTTCTTTAGTAAGTGTCTGTAGTAAATCATTATATTTTGACAACTCTGCATTTCAGACATTGGTTAACCAAACACTACCTGTTCACAAATACTAACACACATACCCAACGACTAGTACAATTCATAATGAACCGTTTGCAATAAATTGTTATATGTAATATTTTAACTACTAATCAAGTACGCATCCAGCGTGCAGAACAATTTTTACTGTAAATGTAATACACTTGAAACTCTCTGTACGTTGCATTTACAAAACTATGGTTAGTGTAAGTGACATTACGGTTACATGACCAGGTGCAAGGTTGCCGAACGTCCTGTGATCATTTGAAAATTTCCATTATGAAATCCGTTTAATTTGACTATATGTACCTATATTTTTGGGCCCGCGTAAAGTTTTGGTGTTGAATGTAAATACACGGAGACTGCGGCAACCTTGCATGGAGCTTGTCCTTCTATACAAGAGTTGTGTTCATTTCATTTGTTTACATTTGATGAATTCACTAATATAATGTGTATTTAATATTTAAACTATTCGATGATCGAAATGTACTTTCGATCAGGAGAAAATCTTCATTTAATTATAGTATATAACTGTATCGTTACTGTATGAAATTATGTTTTAATTATTGTTCTAATTTCATATGAAATGAATGATGTTTGTTTAGTGACGACACGTTAGGTTTTCAGTCTGTGAACACTGCCAAATATGTGATAAACTGAAGTAGAATCAACACTGCCACCCTAATACTGTCATATCTCTAACATCCCTCTATCTTACATCTTACCATACCGAATATCCTAACCATTACAAGCCTAGAACCGGCACCAACAATCTCTCTCAACTCTTGACTTCACTTGCTGATGAAACCCTGCGAATCACCTCTCTCCCAAACATTACAAGGATATGTGTAAGAATTTCAACAGCAAAATTATTGTACAGTGCCTTCTTTAAATTCTGTCTAGTGTAAGAGACTTGTTTAAAAAAAATCATATTTTTTGCAATCATGACCAATCTAAGTGATGTATGAAATACCATTTTTACATGAATGCTCTAGCTGTGTAACATGTAAATAACGTTCAGAAAAATTATATGTACAAAAATGTTTTAGTTCAGTTATTTTGAGTAAGTAGATTTTCTCCGCCAAATACATATATACATAAGTATATAATGAATAAAATACAGGTTAGTGTTATCATGTATTTTATAATTCATTCGAAATACGAAGTCTGAATTACTTTTATGTTTCGTAATATTATTATGATTAATTTACAGTAAAGTGAGTTGTATTTATAAATAAATAATAATGTATTCATATCAGTTACCTTTGTCATTTTCAAATAAACAAATAAACGCCAAATACCGATAAAAACCGGACTCAAGGTATCAAAGTTCAAAGTACACGAGAATTCCAATTATATCATGCAACTGTGTGCTAATTTTAACTGTAGCATTCACTAGCGATACCCCATACAAGAATATCACTAACTGTTTCAAATAATTGAACGTTGCGTGTGATAACTTCTTATCTGTCTATTAACAAAATGAAAAGCCATTCGTAAACAAGTATTTTGCACACTTTTATGGCAATAATATAGAGATATAACTTAAATGAAAATCATTACTAATACATCTAATATCCTACTCCTGAAGCCGTTCCTGTATGTACAGTATACAATATATTTCAGGTATTCTGAGCCAAGTAGAGGATCTTGTACATAGATTCACAAATATATATATTCAGATAATATTAATAACATATCTTCTTCAATATGTTACTATTTTAAAACTAAATCATTGATCAACAAAAAACGGATCAGTGTATGAATATTTATCAGACAGTTGCTTAAATGGCCAGTCCGCTCCTGCTGAAAAGTAAAATGATACCATTGAATGTACATAATTACAAAACAAAATAACTAATATACGTAATATCTATGAGCAGATGTGACAATGTAATCTTGTAAAGAATCGTTGGAAATTTTTGCGAGAGTTAGGTAATAGTTACCGACTTTAAAAAATAATTTCGTATACAACCACTAGAGTAACTTGATGATAGTGCAGTCGTATTCAGTGACGTCAAGTCAACGTATACAATATGTTGACATACATAGCGAGCCCATTTCACAGTTCGCGAGTCATTGAGAGGAGTGTGCTTGTGTGGTATCCCGCTTATCTATGTATACATCCGTGTAGTACAGTGTAGTAGTAGACTTAAAACATCAGAACTAAGGTCAACAGTTGTACAGTCCAGGGTCCAATATTAATTTTGTAAACCACATCAGTTAATAGTTAATTGAGTAAGGTGCAATATGTTGCGTGTAGTGAATTTATTTGTGCAACAATCCCAAAAGTCTTCCAACACATATTCTAAAATACGGTATGTATTATCTAAGTTAAAATCAGCCATTTGACATTTGTGTTGTTATTTTTATGCTCGTGTACTTTGAACTTTCACTGCTAACTATAATTTATTGAATAATTAACACTCTGAATATTCATTACATAGGTTAAAAACCAATTAGAATATGTGTCATATCGTGGAATTGTTGGAATATTTTTTTCTACAGATATTTAAGACATTCGGCAGCATGCTACAGCAAAAATACGGAGAAAGCTCAAAGAGCACCTCCTCAGGAAAATCATTCTTTTGTTATGAATATTTTTCGGGGACAAATCGAAGGTAAACAAACGTTCCCGTACCCCAATGTTTTATCAGAAGAACAGCGGGAAACACTGCAAATGCTGGTGGACCCAACATCTAAATTCTTTGCGGTACGCCTTTGGTTTATGAATGATGAGTAGGCTAGATATTACAACGCAATTCATAACATTATTTACAGGAGGTGAACGATCCAGCGAAAAACGATGATGAAGCTAAAGTTGATGAGAAAGTTCTGGCGGGTCTGTGGGAATTGGGAGCATTTGGCTTGCAAGTACCACAAGAACTGGGTGGTCTGGGATTAAGTAACACCCAGTATGCACGTCTTGTCGAAATTGTGGGTGGTAATGATTTGGGTGTGGGTATTACCTTAGGCGCACATCAGTCTATTGGTTTTAAGGTAAATATATATATAAATTGATTATTATGATATACGTTTGTTAATGTCGGGTTTTCTATAATTCTAGGGCATTTTATTAGTGGGTACACCGGAACAAAAAGCAAAATATTTACCACGAGTCACATCTGGTCAATATGCTGCTTTTTGTTTAACTGAACCAGCCTCAGGATCTGATGCGGGCTCTATCAAGTAATAACAATGGCAATAATTATTATGAAACATTATCTATAATAATATTATTATTTAGGAGTCGCGCAGTTTTATCGCCCGATGGCAAACATTATATTCTGAACGGGTCTAAGATCTGGATCAGTAACGGTGGATTGGCGGAAATTATGACTGTCTTCGCACAGACTCCTGTTGAGGATGCCAAGACTGGAAAAACTGTTGACAAAGTAACTGCTTTCATCGTAGAAAGATCTTTTGGTGGCGTTACCAATGGACCACCAGAGAAAAAAATGGGCATCAAAGCGTCGAACACCGCTGAAGTCTATTATGAAGATGTAAAAATTCCCATTGAAAATGTACTGGGTGGTGTAGGAAATGGATTCAAGGTGGCTATGAGTATTTTAAATAATGGCCGATTTGGTATGGCGGCTGCATTGTCCGGAACGATGAGAGCCTGTATTAAGCAAGCAGTGGAACATGCTACAACTAGAATGCAATTCGGTCAGCGTATCGATTCTTTCGGCACCACTCAGGAGAAACTCGCAAGGATGTCCATGTTACATTATGTCACTGAGTCCATGGCTTACATGATTTCCGGCAACATGGACAGCGGTGCCGTGCATTATCACTTGGAAGCTGCCATTTCCAAGGTAATGTGTTGATTTCTAAACTGAAACACTGTTCACATAATATTGTTCTTATTTAATCTGTAGGTTTTCGCATCGGAGGCGGCGTGGTATGTGTGTGATGAGGCGATACAGATTCTCGGTGGTATGGGATTCATGAAACACACCGGTCTTGAACGTGTACTTAGAGATCTCAGGATATTTAGAATTTTTGAAGGCACAAACGATATTTTAAGATTATTCGTCGCACTTACTGGTATATTGCACAGTTTTTTTAAATGTTTTGAACAGTGATGTTAGTGTTGTGTTGTAGGTATCCAATACGCTGGATCTCACTTAAAAGAACTACAACAAGCGTTCAAGAATCCAACCGCCCATTTAAGTTTAATCTTTGAGGAAGTATCTAAGCGAGCTGTGCGATCGGTCGGTTTGAGTTCACCTCCATCTATGTCGCATCTTGTACATGCAGAACTTGCTCCTTCAGCTACTCAAGTTGCCAAGGTGCGTCTCTTTCATTTCCACTACTTGGACTTGTAACATAAATATCATGATAATGTTTTCAGTGTGTTGATGCGTTTGGCCAAGCTGTAGAAATGGTGTTGATCAAATATGGCAAGGGTATTGTCAATGAACAGTATATTTTGAACAGATTAGCCAACTCTGCAATTGATATCTACAGCATGACAGTTGTACTCTCTAGGGCTTCCCGTTCTCTAAATGAGAAATTACCTTCGGCAAGCCATGAGAAAATTCTTGCACAAAATTGGTGCTACGAAGTACGTACTCTTCTTACATTCTTGTATCATAAGAGGAAGGAATTAATTCATTGTTTTATTACAGGCATCTGAAAGAGCTCTACAGAACCTGAAGACAGTTGGTGTTGGCAAATATTTGGATCATTTCAGCAAAATGAGCACAGTAGCAAAGAACATCTGCGAAACTGGTGGCGTTGTACAACAGAATCCGCTCAATATTTAATTCTTATGTTTTAACATCATACATATTTATTATTTGTAAATTTCTATTGCAAAACCCATTGTACTTTACCACACGTGTAAATATACGATAAGAAGTATTTTTTTAAATTCTACATAACGTACTACGCTCAAAACAGAAAAAAAAGATATCATTTTCATGATAAATGTACTCATATTTTCGAATGGACCTTGGACTATCTTTTGTAAATGAAAAAATTCGACAATCTATGAAAAATGTTACAGTATTTTGTCTACATATATATTTATAATACAGAAATAAACGAAACTTAATTATGAATTATTAAGGTTATTTATCTCCGCCACGATGTATGACCATAGAAAATAAAAATTAATTGCTAAGAATTATCATTCATAGAAGAAAAGAAAAAAACTATTTATACTTCATGGTTTTTATTTTTCATATATTTGTATATATATATTTTAATAATTCTTCTACACTATATATATGGGTGATTAATCGGTGAATATTTAATTGTCATTTTAGATGATAACTTAAAAATTATGGCATAAGATATGTTTCGTATTGATAA
>JAGJTL010000569.1:40527-77435 GCA_022063505.1 Calosoma granatense | reverse complement strand
ATATATATATTACTTAATAATATTATATACAGGATGTTTCAGTATGCGCACTCATCATACAGCAGATATTAGATAAATTCATGATGTAAAGCGGGGGTTATGTGGATTTTCATAAATGTTCCATTGTGTCAGATCTAGTGCTAAACAGTCTGGGTTCATATTGGGAGACATCTGCATAATATAGTACGTAACATACAAACACAGAGAGAGACAAAACATGTAATCCATAGAGGGCGATAACACAATGGAAACATTGTATCGCGTTATTATTACACACAGAATATAGGTTATGTCAAGGATAAATAACACATATACATATATAACACTGCTGTGATATTCGTAAATATATACGACTGTATGGAAAGTGCACAGCGTGACACATCCTACGCATGCGCGAAGCCCATTTGCGCATGCGTGTTACATATTCACAGGCATACATACACATCTATATACACAAATAAATATAAACGCACACGGTACGGTACGGTACGGTACTGTTACTGTACTGTAGTGTTAAGTTACTGGTATGTACCTAATCTACTAATCAGTAGGTGAGGTATTCACAGTAGACGAGGCAAACAACAAGTTCGGCAGTCTTAGGTATGTCTTCTATCATGCGTAATGAATAAAGGTAAATAAGCTTTAACAACGTAAAGCCACAGGTCTAACAACACGGGTGGGTCACAGGTAGTATGTAGAAGGAATGTATTCAGCATTCAGTGTGTGTGTGACAAATTAGATATCATTGTCGTTACAAAACTGCAGGATACTGTTATCTGCGGTCCGGGACATGTTCAGCGGTTTCACATTGATATACACATGTTTGATACAACCCTGGAACCCCTTGTAGTAGGCGGCGGGGAAGCCCGTCGGTATTGTCGGAGAACCACCTGGATTCAGGTAGGGAATTAATATCACACATACGAGTACACACACATTCACGTACAGTACATACACTGTGTACACATATACGTTAAGTTATACTCACCTAACCATAATTTGTTGTTCGTATTTAATACTATAGATCCTGGAGAGGACAGGCCACGAACAGGTAAACTATTGTCAACAGAAATAAATCCTACTCGTTTCCGTCTTCGTATATACAATGAATGCCATTTGCCATCATGTACACGGACGGGTGATCTAAACATTATACGAATATATCAAGTAATTAGTGTAAGCAAAATCAGTATTACTATACGAAATGTTCTACGTAATTTCTACTTACCGAATTGCCCAAAAAGACTCCTGCTTTCCCAAATTGTAACTCAGTTCTGGATAACCGTCTACAATCGCAACGGATATATAATCGCTTTTCATACTTTTAGTTTTACTTCGCCAAAGCAGGAGTCCATTCAGTGAAGTTGTTTGAAATTTTATTTCGTATTTAATAGCTCGCTCACTTTTCCGTCTATAAAATGATACATAAATCTCATTGTTTCAAGTGAATCATTGATGTAGGTATGTTAACTTTTAGTTTAGTTTATGTTAATATGAAAAATCGTACCTAAACGAGTCAAAAGTATTAATATCATCGTTGTATAAGTTATCTTCGTAATCAGTGTATGCGTTGTCATCAGCCTCTGAATCTCCCTCCACCAGTGTAAAGTTTCCGTCATCACTTTCAGACGCCATCAGAAAATAATCATTTTGCAGGCCGTCACTATACGTGTTATTAGTACTAGATGGTGTTAGTAATGATTCATACAAGGTTATGTAACATACACAGTGTTAGTTCACAGTTCAAGAGATGTAGAAAATGTGATTCATTTACCTTTTATGTCCTCGGTTTCTGTACTGCAGGAATGTTTTACCAGTAAATTTCACAGGCCAGCTTCCCTCTTCAATTACTACATAGTACAATAAAAATTATTGAATGAAATAACAACATATTATATTTCTACTTACAATGTTCACAATTTGTTCCCTTATAGTTCCGTGGACATTGACAGCTGTACGTATTCAAATATGGTATGCAGATACCAGAATTCAAACACGGATTATTCGATGTAGGACAGGGAATTCCATCGTGCATTCCAACATCTGACATGCACATATCATCTATCGATGTCTTTTCCGTACATTTCGGAAGTCTATTCATAACTGGCAGTACTTCACCACCGACTATAACACGTTGTATAGCACCTCTGAATCCTTTAGATGCACCAGTCAATCGATGTACTTCGGACCAAGAACTAGACATACATTCACAAATAATTGAACAGGTACGGTGTCGTTAACTTGAACGTATTACTTACGGGACGGATCCAATATAGAACGGTAACTCCAAGTTCAGTTCTGTAAGTGATGGTCCTGAATTTCCAACGACTGGTGTTGAATTATCAAACTGTAAGCTTCCATGGCGGCCGTTCCGGTGTATCTTGACCCAATGCCATTTACCAATTTGAACTGATTCAGTCGATCTGCAGTGTAGCATGTACAGAAGCTAGTAATGTATATATGTGCATGTTAGTATATATTTACTTACGTAATATTAGCTATACCGCTGCCTAGATTAAACCGGAGTTGTACATGACCATGTATCAGAAGTAGAGAAATAAAATCACCACGACCATTCTTCATTTGACCGTTATACAATAGCAATCCATTCGCTGATTTTGTCATAAACCAAATTTCAATTGTAAACGTTTTACCAACATTCTTCAACTGTGGAAATTGTATATACGACGATCCAGTAAATTCAGATACAAAAGTGTGTGTAACATTTTTATTAACTGTAACATGTAAAACAAATTAACACAATATTTCATTGCTGTTTATTTTTGTAAAGGTATTACATTGTTCACAAAGCGCCCCTGAATACGGTGGACTACATTTACAAGTAAATAATTCGTTTTCAATCACATTACAACTTCCTCCATTCTGACAGGGAATAGCTAAACATGGATTCGTATCGCATTCTTGTACTCCTGACACGAGTATCACTAAATCATCCCTATGTTCATGTAGTTCTAACAGTCTACGTCCTATTTTAAATTTACTTATACAGCCTACAAATCCTTGATTCGTTCCAATATTTTCAAATACTCTGCAATTGATAAAAAGTTCATTATCACTGATATTCCCCTCACATAGTAGTAGCAAATACTTACTTCGACATATTTGTTGGTACATTTCCAATAAACGCATCTTCAGAAAGATCGAGCGCTTTTAGATTTCCTTGCGACTGTCCAACAACATCCTCTCCATCGTCCAATTTCAACATGCCGTCTCTATGATATCGCTTAATAACCACTTTATGTAATTTCTTTAATTGAATCTTATCCAACGAGCGAATTATCACTACGCCATTGCCTAAATTATACCGGAATTCGACGTAACCTTTTATTATTGCGAGAGACACAAAATCACCAGATCCATCGTGTTTCTGTTGGTTATACAGCAATATACCCTCATCGACATAGGCCTTGAATTCCAGTTCTACACTGAGCTTGTGGTAGGCACGCATCGAACGTAATCGCACGTAAGAATTACCGTGGAACGATGGTGTTTCGTACAATTTATGAACGATTTCTGTTTCACATAGAGGTCCTGTTGAGTTTGCGCTGCATATGCATGTGAAAGTAATTTTAGGCAAGTCTAGACAGGTACTTCCGAGCGCGCAAGGAGAAGACAGACAAGCACGATACTCTCTGTTAGAAGACGTGCCCGATATTGTAATATTTTGACTGATACATTCTTGTCGATCGGGAGTTTCACTAAAATCTGGCATACAGACACATGCACCGCCTACACAATTACTGTACAAGATTGTACAATCGGAATTATCCGAACACAAGTCACCGAGCAGAGCCGAAACAACATGAACCGTTGCTGGTGTTGGACGATAAGCAGCAGCGTAATTTTCTCCTACAAGACAATGTTATTATATACAGCAAGACTGATAACGTGGTGTAGTATTTACCTTTAGTATGAAACACAGCTGGCAATCTACTCATCTTCGGAGGAATGCTGTTAATGTCACGAAAACCATCCAATGGATGTGCTCGAACCATCGAACTTCCTCGTTCATAGTAGAATCGTGGATCCGGTGACAGAAGATGACGCGTAGACTTGGACAGTGGTGAATTGGAGTCGTCCGATTGGGTGAAATGCATTGGCGTGTACCGGCGAATTGGCCAATCAGTGGCTGCGAATATATCTTCCTTGCACATGCCAAAGGCTTGCACTACGATGTCTTTTTGCAAGCGGCAAGCTGTTAATTTTAGACGACACTCGGAGATATAAGTTTGACCATCACTACCGCAAACATTCTGAAATCAAATAATAAATTATTATTAACATCTATATGATAATTGTTTTATTCAGTTCTTCACCTGTGGATCTGTTTCTTCAGCACATTCAACGTGACATTCGCAAATCGCAAATCCTCCACGTTCAATGCACGCAGCTCCGAAGTAACAATAGAGTTCCTTACAAGATGCCGGCGGCGGTGTACTGGCATCCGCTGGAAGTTAAGAAATCGTTAAAATAATGATATTTTCTCCATGCCTTTAGTATTTACCGGATACACAGCCATTTGGTCCCAGTACTTTATTTAAACTGGTACAAATAGTACACTTTTGGCCTTGAATTCCCGGTTTGCAAACACATCTTCCCGTCATCTGTTCACAGTCTTCCCGAACCGAACCAAACGTTGAACATCCACAAGCTGAAGACATGCGTACAGTTTAGAGAATTGCTTGGGAAACACACGAAGAACACGATGTACTTACGAATACAACCCTGATGACCGGATGATATTTTTGGTAATCCCCAATAACCGGGTTCGCAACGGTCACATTTGAGACCGCCTACGCCCGGGCGGCAGTGACACTGCTGTGTTTCTGGATCACAAGTGTCTGAATAAGATCCCAGTTTATTACAGCCGCACAACGATGGACATCCCGCATTGTGCGTGCCCTGTGCTGGCGTCTTCCCATCTGGACAGCATCCATACCAAGAGTCTTCGCAACCCTTCTGCACTAAATTCATATCTACTACGGAATGTAAACGAG
Source organism: Calosoma granatense (assembly GCA_022063505.1). Classification (NCBI taxonomy): domain Eukaryota; kingdom Metazoa; phylum Arthropoda; class Insecta; order Coleoptera; family Carabidae; genus Calosoma; species Calosoma granatense. Next base: position 72,417 of record JAGJTL010000569.1, on the reverse strand, counting down.
ATTCATAAAGCAGGTCGTCATCAGTTTTCGACTTTCTGTAATTACTTTTCTGACAGCACTTGGCGAAGCGCGTTGTCTGATGACAATAGCTGCCCGATGGACAGTCTTGTCGCGACGGACCATTACCGCAATCTAACTCTTTACCGGTTTTCGAGTCTTTAAGCGGTTGTTCTCCGTTACACGGTTTCACTTCCATTCCTGACAGACGAGAAATTATAAAGTAGAGGTGCAACTGTGCATGAAACAGACAATGACTCACCTTGACATAAATCCAACGGACGTAGTCTAAGTTCTTCCTGTCGTTGACATGCTTCCATTTTCATGGCACACAAAGACTGATACATACGCATATCTGAAGCACACACAGGTTTACTCGCGGCTAATACAGCAGGACTGGTACAGTCGAACTGACAGGTGCACCGTGGAAAATTATCAGGGCCAAGTTCACAAGTAGCTTCGTAGTCGCAATGTATGTCACGGCATGCTTCACGTTCCGGAATAGTTACTATATCAGTAACGGCCGTCACTCCTAGTGGACTCGCTCCGATCACTCCTTCCGAATGAATCGTATCCGGTAAAATGGTCGCTAAAACAAATAAATCATTGGATAGTTTGTGCTCGTCTAGTTAGTTGCAGTAGTTGAGTGAAAGTATCAACTATTGATTACTTACTGAATATACCAGTTACGGCAAATCTCTCCCGACAGTCCCCATAAAAGATTACTGTCAGTGTCGGAGCTTCAGGTGGTAACATGCAGGCAGTCTTCTGTAGTTCACATTCGTTAGGATATGTGACCATACTCGATGCACATACCGGTTCTGATCCGGATCCCTCACAATCCGTCGGACACACGCATTCACCAGCTTCACAGCGCGCTCCAAACTTACACTGAACACCCTGACACAGGTCTATACACAAACATCCTTTGTTATGAAAACAACACACGGTTCTTAGTCGCTGCTTTTACTTACCGCAGTTACCCTTGTATGCTACATGAAATAACTGTTTCGCTTTACATGATGCAACTTTCAAATGACATTCGCTTTTGTAAGTGACGCCGTTTGAACCACAGACACTCGCGTTCGGATCCTGTGTGTAATACATTTACATGAACTTCACACTAATAATGAACACTTGCAATCAATAATTAAATAGAAATAGTACAAATAGCTTTAATTAAAATCAAAGCATTGCATTTTTACCGAGTCTAATAGAAGTTTGAATTGGATTGTTTTTTAGTGCACGTGATCTGATCCTGCAAACGGGAACACGAACAACCCGTTACGTTATGCTACGTTACGATATGAGAATACAAATAGAACATCAGACAAAATTAGCACATGCGGGGCAGAGATTTACATTTTACGAGAGGTTTCGGTTTTAGCGTGTGCATGCAACTTTAATATCAATTACATGTATTATGTGTGCGTGTGTGTACATATGGATGTATTTACCTGACTGTCTTCACAGTTTTCAGGACATACACAATGTCCTTCTGTCACTCCTTCACTTTCGCAAGTTGAATAAAATTCACATTTCTTGTTTTCACATCCACCTGAGAATACAAGGCATATGTAATTGCTGTTTTAAATCATCTAATTGAGATATTATATGGAGGAGACACTCACTGCAAGGACCTTCGTAAAGAATGGTAATGTCACGCTTGTGTTTACAAGCTTCCAATCTGAGTTTGCACTCGTTCCCATATGAGATGCCGTCAGAGCCACAAACAGGATTAAATTCAGCTGGACAGAATGGACATTCGCAATGCGCGGTGCCCGATCGTTCGACACACACGGCTCCATAATGGCAGGTATGGTCGGTGCATGGACTCCGTTTACCGCAGACTCCAGCGTAGTCCATTAGGATAGTGGTGCGGGTGATACAAGCGGTCCGGTGCATCTCACATTCCGAGGTGAAGGTTCTGCTATCCTTCGTACACACTGGCCGCATGACGGGCTCGCAGTCCGGTAGACACTCACACCGGGCTATGCCGAACTTGTTGATAGCACATTCTTCACCCATTGTACACCGAACACTTAGACACGGATTCACCCCTGTTAAACAGTTCACTTATTTCTACACCACAATCAACTGATGAAGTCGTATTAACGACAATTATTATATAATTAAGACTATTATGACATTGATTTATCTAGAAAAAATAAATTATAGCTATACTGTACGTATTTGAAATGAAAGTTAGAGGACGTTACAGTGAATATTTGAGTTTTGAAATAGTTTTTCAGTGAGTTCCGTTCTCAATTAACTGATTTGGTTAATAGCGTTTCTAGTAATTCACTATCCGAGATTCGCAGCCTTTTAGAAAAAGCTTATCTGTAGACTATTCAACAAAATCAATATTATGGCATGACCCTATTTCTATGCGGCTCGTAGATGTAAGAGCCATAACCACATATCCACTAAAAGAATCTAGTTTCCCTTAGCGTTTGCAAAACGACACATACTTACTTTAAATACACCAAATCGTACAAAAAGTATAGAGAATCAGATTACAACATGAAACTAACTCTTAGACAGTGTATCTGCATTGCTACACTGTGATCTGATAATCGTAAGTGTGTACGTTGTATAAACAAATAATTACGTATCCAGTGTCCAACTATTCTGCTACGAGAGAGACACAGTGAGAGACATGAAGTCAAGATGTGACATATATTAATTCCAACTTGCTGTGTGTATGTGTGCATATACATACCTGAACTACATTTTCCACGGTATATGATCCGTAGGCTTTTGCGGGCCCGACATGCCTCTTGTCGCAATGAGCACTCATTGGAGTAAGTCTTGCCATCCGAGCCACAGACAGGGGTAAACTCCAATGGACAAGTATCACCACACCGGCACACTGGTTCACGTTTCTCATCTAGTTGGCATATCTCCGGTTCAGCACACTCGACACCCATGCACGGATCTACATAAAACATCACACACCACTTCACTTCACTTCTCTCTCTCCTAACTACACTCTGCTGTATTCGCTACACTGGTTAAACGTAATGAACAAAGTTTTCAAGAAATCACTTCTTTCATGAGTGTATGATGCATTACTGAACTAAAGTAAGAATAAATGAAATACAACAGAAACTGGAAACTGTTTAACACTTTAGAAAACTTCAGTACAAAGGTAGTTGCCGGCCTGTTCGCCGTATATTTTATGGCATTACAATCTTCAAGTGCATTGTTTCGATGGCTGCATCCATTCTGAAACAGGACTTTGTATGCGTTCCTGGAGTGCTGGAACAAGGAACACGGAACTCCACTATTGTGTACAGTCTGTACTGCATTAGCAGGCAAATTTTTCACTTTACAATTTCTACTTCAGTCATACAAGTGAACTTGCAAGCCGTTCCTCCAAACTTGCACACAAGTACCGATAATTAAAGAGCTCTATCAAAAGGTCAACTAGCCAAAAGAAAAAAAAACAATCCCATCAAAGTGCGCATTCACCATGAAACATACACGCCAAAAAGGTCTGTACTGAACAGAAAAAATTCATATTATTTCTCGGCTCCGTATGTAAAACGTACAACAAATGTAACAACAATAGAAGCAAATATCTGTAGAATGTTCTATTGTTCAGGGAAAAATATGTAGATAGAATTAGAATGCGAGAAAATATTGTGAGTCGTATATGAAGTCTAGGACATCGAACATACAAACTTTAATATAAATCACATACTGTGCACGCGGGAGGCTACTTGTATTGTACATAGACAAACAGAATTTTATATCGAGGATCTTGGTATTCTATCTATTTTTACATAGATATCGGTATGTACAAATCACTCTTTTCGCTAAATGAAAAATATTTCTGCTTTAATAATATATCATCAACATCAATATTGATTTTGTCGTAGCTGTCATAATTAACATTGCCACTGTGCACATGCCATGAATAAAAAGTATATGACAGAATAAATATTAATACGAATATTGTGTGCGCATAATTTTCATGTTATTATTACGTTTTAGTTACATTATTTAACTATTCGGGATAGAAATGTGTTTGCTGAACTCCTCTGTACTTCGAATAACATACAATACTATATACAACAATACTTAAGTGATGAGGGCTGGTGCAGGGTACGCGGGTACCGACTCCTAAACGGAAACGGGTGTGATCTATAAAATGCTCCAGGCGCCTATACTCTGGCCTGTGGAAATGACAGGTACCATTGTATATTTAGGCTGTGTAAGTCTGAAGCACCCGTACCAGAATAGAGAATCCGAATAGAGAACAATTTACTTGTACCTCTAGTACTATCAGTGCTGCTAGCAAGTTCTCATATATGCTTACAACACTAAACCTACAATTACTCTCGTATATTTCTCTAATTAAACCATCCGTCTGTCATGTGCCTCGAAGATTGAAAAATGATAAAGAAAAAAGCACACATACACTAGCTGTGAGATGATGATGATGAAGAAGTTCATTTAGTAAATAATAACGGTGACTGTATTTAACATCTACATAATTTCTATGTAGCACGTCTAGTGATTATTCGTAACGAGATAGTTTCAGTTTATGAAGTTATGGGGGGGGGTGGTAAAAGGGTGAATGAGTGAAACTAGCTGCTACTGTTCACCCCTCACACCGGTCCATTCTACATAACTGAAGCCCCGGTATCACCCATACCAGATATGCACCACCTGCCTCGCACACCACACTGTACCCCGTAGTCTGTCTCTTTCCTGCCAGCGTTGCTCTTCGGAGACTGAGCTCTACTCAAGTGGTTGCGAAAGTTAAATTAAAAAGTTATTGGAATTTCTGAATGATTGCGAAGTTGTCATCAAAAAGTTTGTTCAAGTAATATCGCTAACGGTGCAATCGTTGACCAGCAGTACTCAACATCGTGTACAAATTCCGATGTGCCACTTGCCACGAAACTAATAAGTCTGTGCCCAAGTTTTTTTTTTCGTACAAGTTTCGAAGCACGTGAACTAGACCATCTTGTACCTAACTATTGATTCTCAACCTGTCGGATTTATTGACCATGTACGTGTGCGTGTGTTACGATTACATTATTCGTTCAAGCAGTAAGAATCCTATTATATATACATGCATTATTTATTTGTACCCAGCAACTACACACTGTGTTCAATAATATTTAACGCCCGCATTCACTCGCGTCATTTTACGTAAATATAACTTGAACCGACAGATAAACGTTAGTGAAATTGATAATCGAATAGAGGGATCTGTATAAACAAGGTTTACACTTGATCCAGGATGGAAATCAACAATACTAAAGCAGAATTACTGTGCTTAGCTACAGTGGAACATTAGCACTGCATCACTGATTCGGAATAGTGAAATATTTGCACTGGTCGAGCAGCCCGGCATTAATGCGCTGGTAGATAGAAGGGAATTCATGCAGTTAGTAAATAGGTAAGGAAGGTGAGCTAATGAACTTCACCTTCAACCAGACATGATTTAAAGTTGTTCGGTCGGTCTTTAATGATCACAAGTTTAAACATCCAGGTGTTTTCCATTTTAAGGAACACAAGTAAAAGCACCGCGCTTCGAACTAATTTTCCAGAACGCGTATTTCATAGCATTTTCAACAGGTTGCAGCGGTTTCCACTTGCTTCTCCTTCAAATCTAAAGCTTAGCGATGCACCACCAGCTACTGGTACTGATACTGGTAATGATATGTCTATACACATAGTATAGTAGAGTATAGATAAATGACACTACATTAACATGTATACATAGTTACAGTTTACAAGTACTACACGATACTAGTGCGTAGTGTACCAGCACATACCTGTCTCTGGACTGTCGGACTGAATATGTAATTACACATGGTACATAACCATAATTGGATATTTGGGAGTTGTCACGTAAATATCATTACGCCAGCATGCACTCTGAGTAAAATGACACGGGATGCCTGTACATACATATGTACATGTGCATCGTACATGCAATTGCCTCGCTCCGGACCATTGCTGGCAGCATATCGTATTGTGGAGCTATTATGTCGAAATGATTTTATCTTGAAGTCTTTACGTGCGGTATGGAATGAGGGCTCTGACACCCGGCGATTGCACACAGAGAGAGAGACTCATGTCATGAAATTATGTATGTAAACGGAGTCCGGGTACGTAGTTAAAGAGAAATTACATTTTCCGACTTTCCGTAGGAATTTTTACACCTGAGGCAAAGTAACATTTTTATATCTTTTTTAGTGGAAAAATTCCACATATTTTAAAGACTGCACCCTCAAGCATGTTGTAAAGAATGACATACTTAAAGGTGTATCTCATTTTATGTAGGTACCGCGTCACTGACTTAATGCTACTATTGGGAAATTTCTGTATAAAACCAGCCATATATTTAACAACCAGATAAATGACTCGTCCTGGTTTAATTCACCGATTGAATATCATTCGTTTGTGGCTAACTCACAAGTGCTCATAAACAATCCTTTTACGTTTCGCTGACGCTGACTGAGTAGAAAGAATGGATGGGGCAGGGTATGTGTGAGTACAGTATCTAGTACATGGTACTGTGAATATCATGTGTGTACCGATGCTTACCGCATTTGCCGAAGAACTCTACAGTGATATTGGTATTGGTGGAACAAGCGACTCGACGCAATTCACATTGATCCTCGTAGTCCCGGCCGTCCGAGCCACATACAGGACGAGATCGGGAATGGTCACCGTAGCTGGGACATCGCTCCGGACACAAGCAGGTAGCATTACGGCCATCCGGTGTAGGGACACATCGAGATCCGAAACCGCATTGTTTTTCACGGCAGGGGTCGTTCAATTCTGAAACAATACATGTTCATACATATTATATTTCCAATCGAATAGTAACACAGCTCTGTTCAATTGTATACGATGTTCCGACAACCGCTACTCGATCATTTAACACTTCTTTCCCACTGTATACTGACCTTTAGGAAATACATAACATGCCAACACCAGATTAGCTAAAACTCCGATGAAAAGTAGTATTTTGATGATCATGGTCGCCTGTACACGCACACAATTAATTCACACTAAGTCAGCATGGTAACGTAAATACTTACACCACTACATACTCAGAGTTAACAACAAGATACACTTGTTATTTTAACATCTATACCAATTCATTATACATGATACATTCAGCAACGACAGTGCACCGTAATGAATCGTTATAACATAGCAATATAATTTCTCAATTAGTATGATGAATTTCATAGACACATTACGCTCAACTTGACAAGAACAATATACATGTATATATTTATATCAAGTCAATTAAAATTCAATATTCCAAACGAAGTACACAGGAAGCAGGAATAAAATTAGATGTTCCCAAGTCTTTACTTCGCCAAAACAAAACGCAAGAATGCGCACAATGTCGAAACTTAGAGGTTATGATTTGTTGCGGAATATTTTAACTTTCTTAGAAACAACAATTAATAATTTCAATAAACCATGCTATAATTATTGGAATATTATAATGTTTATTTGGGAATTTAAAGTACACTGATCAATGATTGTATTTAGGAAAATCAAAAGAATCAGGTTATGTTCCTGCAGTCAAGTGAGTACAAACACTCCGAACCGGAAACGGGGGCCGGTAGTTACAATTAACATGAAAGCTGATATTGCCGTCGTCTAACAAAACAAAAATAAGTCAGTCAAAAATACATCAGATGTTCGAGTTTATGAACTTTCCAGTTATCGGTCGCAAACAAGTCTTATGACGAGTCAAATAAATAGGTCTACATTAATATAGGAGCACAAACACACGTTTTTCTTTTCAGTCACGACACTATACGAAGTAACACGATCGATCACGAGGTTAAGCGACCGCGCGTTGTCAGTACACAAGTTGGAAGGCCACTGAGAGAACGGTAACTTGGACAGACTGCTGGTCGGGTATCCTGCGGGTTGCGTTAGCCATCCAGGGTGTACCTACTATTGCTAGTAGCAGTAATAGTAACAGACAGTAGTACATGTCGTACTAGTAGTAGTAGTAGTTGTAATAGACATGGCAAGCAAGTGGTAGACAGGCAGACACGTAGACAGCCAACAGTTCTACAAACATACTTGAATGTAACGTACTTGTGTACGTATGTATGTAGATACCGTACCTAGTAGTAAGAGTAGACGCCATATTGATTTTAGGTCCGAGAGAGCAACAACAAACACATACGACTCCTTGACTGTGCCCTGTACTGGCATGTGTATATATGTAAGTGTGTATATGTACGTATATGTGTGCGTCTAGATGGTCTTTCAGCAGAGGATCATGTCTTTTCCCCCTATTCCCTACGTACCTGCGGCTGCACTACCTACAGATTCACGGAGGATATTCGCGTACTATCTCACAGAATAATTCATGAATGTATATTGAGAAAGTTTCGATGTGAAACTTCACGAAAATGGGTTCTTTATCTGCAGAATGTAGTCGTTTATGATGGTTAAAAGACTTGATGGATGTTTCGGGTGGACACAACGTTCTGTTATCCGTCTAGCTTGCGTACGATTTCGATCTCGCTTAATGAAAACGTATCGAAGCGCACAGAAGTGTCCCCACCACAATCTCATGCTATTGCTATTTCATGTTTCTACCGTATGTTCAGTGTGACATGTTATATAAGTCATTAGTAGTTGCCCTTCTTAGAAATCTCAGTACAGGATCTTACATAATACACGGTAAGTATGTACGTGTATAAGGGTGATATGTTACGAAACACGACATGTGTTAAATCTAGCATATATAATTGCCGGGCCGTTTAATGAAAGTTTTATGTAACATAATTTACAAACTGGTATCAATTTCTCCCCGATATTACACCGTAATTAAATCTGAGGGGTCTAGGGGAGTTCAATGCAACGTATCGAATATCAATATTCGTCCGGTATTTTCAGTTAAATGTTAATATTCGATTTTTCAGTAAAATTTATTTCTCTAAATAACTAGCTAATTTATCTGCTGATGTCAATAATAAATTATTAACCATTTACGGGGTTTCTATGAAATCAATTTAATAACGGATATCATTGTTATATAGATATATTTATTTGCCGATATTTATATCGAGAGTAATTAATCATTCGTGTTATGCTTACCAATTATGTAGATATTTCTTGTGCTTAATATACCTGTTGGGGTACGGGATTATGTGCACGTAACAACATTAATATTTGATAAAACATCACTAATATGTAATCTGTGTGTAGTAGCTGTAGTTGTTATCGTAGGTAACAGGTACTTATATGTTCGCGTGTGCGCACGTGTGTATATATATGTATGCATGTGTGTGACGTGTATGCGTGTGCATTACTAAGTGTGATGAATACAGGAAATCCCTAATTATTGCTGTAATATATCTGATAATTGCCGTTATAGAGCACGGTCATTTATTATTTAATCAGTTTCAATGAAGAGTGAGTCGTTGTTCAGCTTTCGTGGTATCGAATTTAATCAATTACGCCGGGTGTATTCAAGCGCTGTTCACCGAGTTATCAGTGTCAAGTGGTACGGCCGATGTTTTAATATTCTGCGAGTACACAGGACCGGTTTCAATCATATTTGCACTGTTAACGAAATTAAGCACCACCACTGACTACTGAATCTCGGTTCATTGACTTTCCATTGTCATCAAGTGACTGTCGTCAGTAGTCCACTGAGAGATCTGATTCACATATTCAAGTATCATGTCAAACATTGATCACACACACATACATCTCTCACTTATTACCTACATGTATACACACACACACGTGTCATAAAACAAGTTCCATACAAGTAATTAGTACGAACAAACACCCGGTCTCATAGATGTCTGTCACAGATATAATTTAACGAAAAAATCCTCTTGTCCTGTAAAACCATTAATATAATGACAATATCACTGAATCATATCAACCACAATCCAATCAGCAATATCTGTCATCTTCTGATCTCAGCAATTAAACTGAAAATCGTAGGAGTCAACTTTGGAAATAGGATCGATGGAAACTTAGTGAACGCACGGCATTATCCACTACAGCTGAAGTAACATCTTAGAGCACATAAAAATTGTAATCGGATACATTGAACAAGAAGATTGTAGAGGAATTAGGTGAATGGAACCGGATATGAAAGGTTCCTGTACTAATGTAGTGGTAACGATACTTTAGGAACACAACTAAAATTACAGCTGTCAGTGTGGTTCTTTAGATATATTGCTCTTGAATATATGTAAAAAATATTATATAAAAGTAAAGAGGAACAATAACAAACAACGGTTGAAAAGAAATACGACACAGATCTACTGTTTGACCAAATACGACGATATAAGAAGATTGGAACAGCTGCTGAATAAGCTAGTGAAATTTCCGATATTGTTTCATAGTACTTGAATCTGTTCGAATGCAAAGTATTAGTAAGTAACTAAATCAAATCTTCCGTACCGTACCATAATGGATATTATGATACGGAATATGTTGAAATACTTAGTGTACTTTCTAATATGCTTTCAAAGTTGTGGGGTAAGACTATCATTAGTTATTAAAATTATATTTCATAAAGATAATGTAGTTGATGGAGCTTTCTAAAATTATGGTTTTAAACTGTCATTATTACCACAGAATTTACCTGATTATTTTCTTCTAAAATGAAAGAAAATGTGAAAGGCAAACCTTTCCCTCAACAGATTAAGGTGTTACGCAAGCTGTTACACGTTGGTGCAACGCGTAAAAAAGTTTTTTGGTTTAGAAGTTGGTAAATGGGGAAAACTATATTCAGTTACAGGGGGTGTTTCCCCTGTAGAAATATAACAGTCTTTACTTTCCTTTTTTTTCTGAAACTATGTCAGATTTTTTTCGCTATACAGCTATAGCCCAAAAAAGAAAAAACTGATAATTGCGTGAGTTTGGAATAAAATTTCTTAGTACAAGTAATAAACATTTTTGCTATACAGAACAATAATTCTTGAATCGATCTCATAAATGTGAACTACAGACAAGTGACAGTGTACCACAAGATTATCTAGTATTTATAGACTTGAAACTCTGCATCCCTCTATCTGATGAAAAATTCTTGTCATACCGAGAATATCCAGGAAATATTATTTACATAATAAGAAACTCTAGGCAACAAATGTGTGCCTATAACAACAATTCGACTTTCCTGAACGTGCGAATATTGTAGTACATATACTATTTCCGCCTTTCATTGTCATATTTTGCTGGCGAAGAAAGCAGAAAACACTTCAGTAATAAAAAGAAACTTTGTTAAAGGATGAACTTCAATGTCAGAACAGTCTACGATAGAAAACATAAAATATTTCAAACTTTAAGCATTCGTGAAACTTATGGAAAGGATTCAGAAGCCATTAAAAAAATTAAAAACTACTAACTGGATTATCGTATATAAGATAATGTTATATATTTATAATTAATATGAAATGAACACAATACTGTTTTCTCTTATCGATCGAATTATAGAATGAGAAATGACGTTAAGAAGGAAACAGTTTGACTTAAATAACAATTGAGCAGAATATGAAAAGATTTGAGTGAATCGATCAGAACCATGCACATATTGATACAGTTCGATTAACCGGCTTCAGTGTCCCACTTATGCATACATGAAATTCCGTCAGGGAATGACGTGGGTGTTCCATTAATCAAAGAGAGATTGATCTCGTAACCAATCGGTACCACCCTAAATAACCGCTAACAAAGCAACTAACTTGAGTTCCGTTGTTTTAATTCAGTTCCAGCATGATAAACTACCAGCATTTATAGAATAATTCAGCCATGTATCATTCAAAACAAAACAAACATTTTTCTAATAGTCTCCTGGAATGCAAGAGACTGTTCCTTTAAGGAAATATAAGGTATTTCTTCCCGTTTTTGTCTGCAAACGCATTTTATTTGCTTACGTTTTTAACGGGAAGAACGTCTACCGGAATGTAAGTAATTTATTTGTGGAAAATAAACAAAGAATATGCAAGCAACCCTTGTCATCATGTGGTTGCTTTGTCATAGCTTCTATGTCGGCTACCCTCTCTGTAAATAAGTGAAACACTGCATTTCTTTTGATTATACTTGCTCATATTAGCCCGTACATATATAGATCTCTTTCTACAGCAAACGAATTTCAAGTCAAAAGTAAAACTTCCAGTCTAATACGCGAGTAGTAACTTTTTGGAAAACCGTGAAATCAAAGTTCTTAAACTATATAAGCCACGTATTACACTCCATTTCGTTACGGACTTCAAATATCTATAAGTATTCAAGGAAAGTGAAAAGAAATCCATGCTACAGAAATAGTTATATAACATTCACGAAATATTGTTAATGAAATATACTAACTATTACAAAACTAAATTATACAACATTACAATACATATTGTTCATTTTGATTCTAGTTAATATATTGTTGCTATTCATGCAAATGTAGGTGGTAACGGAAATCAAATGAATAATTGAACTGTATGACTCAAGCAACCTGATTTGCTTTTGTTATCGTAGTAGGTTATGTTTACAAACCTTTGGTACCACTCTGAAACTTCATCTTCCTATATTACTGAAACTATATGAACAAACAACTATCACAGTACTATTCCTATTATAATACAGGAACATTTATGTATATGGAAGCAAAGACTATTCTGAAAGTTAGAAAGATATATTTTACTTCATAATCAAGAAACACACATTCTGACTTGAGTAAATATCTTTACATATAACGAGATTCTGTCTGATATGTTTAATATTACTTTACATTCTCGGATTACGGCGGTCTTTCATCGTTGCGCCTGTCTGTTATGCAAACTCGGAGCAACTAGCAGGAACGGTCCTGGCGACGTGAGGGCATTGACATGTGTGGGTTACGTTTTACCTAGGTTAACCGTGTTGCTTAAATCACTAATATAAACGCACGTACCCACTTATCTGCACAGAACAGACTTTGCAACGGAACTATGAATATGGCCAATGAAACACAAGTAACGAGCACAAAATACCACGTTTAGGCACTTTCCATATCTTCTCTATCTACCGCAAATGTACTTAACAACAGTTTATAAATTAACGTTGAGTGCTATGTCTAATAAAAGAAACTGCAACTCATCAATTGGAAATAACTTTTCTCAGCTCTGAATAAACTTCACAACAATATTTTGCATATTTCCCGAACGAAGAAGAAGAACAACAACTAAAAGGAAAAATATGTTATCAGTAATAGAATTAGATTAATATATGCAAAACACTTGCGTTTTTATTTCTACAATTTCGGAAGGAAGATAAAAGTTAAAATACACGGATACAGCTAGCAGAATGGACTAAGAATTATTTACACGAATGAAACTTACGTTATAACGTATTGATTATGAAGAGAAAGGTAATGGATTCGGTATTATGAACAGTACTACATACATAGATGCAGACGTTGTGTGTGAATAGGGAATTGTGTGTATAATAAAAGCGTATGGGTATATCGTTATGTAAGTAGTAATATGTGTTTGTGGATGCTGCAGACGTTATGTTCATGTTACATTACGTTCATGTTACGTTACGTTGGTGAAGTAGCATACGTACGTAGATAGGTAGATAGGTAGATAGGAAGGGAGGTGGCTTAAACAGCAAACAGAGTGTAGAAGCAAAATGGAACAAGTGAATAAATTTGTTTGCTCAGGTAACACATTCCCGAGTGATAGGCGATTAGACCGTGAAATTGAGCTCGACGCGAAAGCCTGGTGGTGTGGCGTTCTGGCGTCCCGCCATTCCCTGTCTCTTTCTCTCTCTAGTTCACTTACTCTAATACACATGCTTCCATACACACACACACACACATACACATACACACATACACATACATACATACATACATTCACTCACTCACTCACTTTGTATAAGAAGCGCTAAGAACATTAATTACGAATGCTAATATTTCAAGGGAAACTAGGTTAAATGCATACATACGGGGTGTTTCAAGTACAACGTCAACACTTACTACTTCGCTCTGATCAAATACGAGTCCCCGACTTCAATGACAAAATATTTACGGAATGAAACTGTGAATTTAACATTCCTTTAGATCGAGTTCAAGTTACATTCAAAGATAATATTACTTTAATAGGTACGTACGAGAAACGTTACCGTTGTACATCACATGTACCTACATGAAATGATCCGTTTCCAATTTGTACAGTTCCGTTCTGTTCTGTATCCGTTATATGTGTAAGTAAATAGTTATAGGGGCTTCAAGCTAACGTATAATAGAAGGAGAATGAATATACATACAGCTACACAAACTATACTGTCACTATATGAGTGGGGGAGTCATCCACCTACCCTACCTAACACACTTATCTACCTACATACATACATATACTTAGTTACTAACTGTTAGGGACTTGTACAAACATGTGTAAAGTGTGTCAATGCGAATGTACGATAAGACACAACACTGTCCAGAAATGACAACGTCACTGTTCTTGTGTGTACTGTCTATTCTGTACAGAGAAAATCCATCCGTACAGTTAAGAAATGATAGATAGGTGAATGTATATGTCATCTAATTCCTCTTCATCCTGTTTGCAGTAGTTTCAGTTCTCTTGTCACAAGTGAAACATTCAGAAATAAAAAGACATGGTTATGAAATTTACTTCCAAGAGACATTTCAAACTTATATAATGTTGAGAAATTTTTATCATTCCATCCGTATGAATATTTTAAAGTAGATATCTGCATTTGATATCTTCATACCGTGTAACATATATATGTATAGATATTCCACTATACACATATACATATGTACAAATATTCACATACATAGCCAGCATCGTGACAGTCATATTTCCTATTCTTTTCATATTTATTCATGTCAGAGAAATAAGAATATTTAATCGTAACAATGCAGGTGGCAAGTTTTCTAACATATCAGCTTATCTGTAATAGTATATACATTTTTGACTATCAATATGTACAAGTCAACGGATTCTATACACCATTCCACGCATACCAATGTAAATAACGAGAAAAGAAATAGCAGGAAACGCAAAAGAGAATAAAAGCTTCGATAAGCTTGGTGAAACGATTTTCACTTCTGTAACATCCGCTGACAGGCGACTATGTGTGTGTGTACCGCAATCACATACAGCAACGCGCATTGCCGTCCATCTTCAGATAATACAATGTTATTCAATAAATCATGAATTGTGTCAAAAGTCCAAGTAGAGCGGATTCATTATTGGAATACTTTGGAGACGGTGCGGTGTGTATAAGATGCCAAATGTTTATGGATTGCAATAATGTCATAGTTTTATGTGTGTGTATGTGTACGTTGTAATAATATTTTAGATTGTGCAATGTCGTTACATTGTTCGACCACGAGACGACCTGATTTGAATATAAAGTAATCAGATTACCGATTACGTATGATTACAAATTAGGTCAGACCCGAAAGCATCATGTGCTGGTGCTTTTAACCACTGGTTGGAAAGCTTATGGTGAGAGCAAAAAGCTCAATATAAGCACATCGGAGACCAATATACACAAACCCTTAGGACCGTGCACTGTGGGATAAGCCTGGCTTATATGCATGCAATCATCCCAGATAATGGCAGTAGCATAATAGATTCAACAGTAGAACAATATGCCACCTGTGTACTATCATCCGATATCTATCTGTATATTATTTCACTTGCATCCCAAAATAATTATCCTGCCTTTCTATTTACCTTTCCAATCCACTACAACTGCACTGATGACTATGCCGACATTATATTGATGGGCTTCTCAATAACCAGCCATTATCACAATACCTGGTCAACAATCATTCACAATACACATGTACATGAACGTTCTACATGCATTCTATTGTAATAAACTCTACTCGTTATAAAAATAACTTGAAGCCTTATTCATTCCTAATTCATTTCAAATAACAACACATATAAAGCATAATCTTCAACAGTCATTAATGTTAATTAAATACATAATATTCAACATCATCACATATTAGAGCAAATAAAAATAAAGTATATTTGAAAAATAAAATCTAAAAGCAAAGCGTTAGGCATTATGATGCAGTAGTTTGAAAATGTTAAACTTGTTTCTAAGTATTACAAGTTACGAAGCAACTTTAGTAGCATTCCAAAATTGAAAATCTTGAGTTTCACATAACAGGAGACAGGGTGACAACAAAAAAACGTAGAACATATCAAAAGAGAAAGAGGAAAAAACGAAGGGAGAATGTTGAAAGGCATAGTAATAAAAGGAGAAAAGCTGATATTGCATTTCGACAGTACGGGAATGATAGGTACACGAATATTTCAGCTCACCACATTCGCCGACATGTTTGACTCTGGTGTTCTGACGTCGCTGACAGGAGGCCACCCGGAGTTGGCAGTGGTTCGCGTACGTCCTTCCGTCGGAACCGCACACAGGCGACCGCAATGGGGGACATTCGGTGGGGCACAGACACTGAGCCCGACCGTCCTGATTCACGCATGTAGCACCCCACGCGCAGAAAGTCTTCACACATGGTTCTAGACATCAGACAGAAAGAGAAACCACAACCAACGTTAGTAACAGTGTTAGTAGATTAGTTTACATTAGAAATCCATGCAAGCATTGCCATCCACACCAGTAATTAGTACAAAGTTATCATTGATTAATACATTGCCCTGGGTACATACAAGTATGATTCATTCATTTATTAAAAATACCTGACACACAGCACCTACGTATATGACTATATTATTTTTTATAAACCCTCGGACGTTTTTATTCAATCATGATTAAATGCGTACAATATGACAGGTCACCGTATAAAAAATGTATCTGCATAAAAATATTGAATATTTAATCAATAAGCGTATATGCAGGGATTTGGAAACCGATTAAATTTCATTTACTGAATAATAAATCTTTGCCTACGAATCGCAAAAATACGTTATTAATGATAATAATGTATAACTCTATTAACCGGCATTTTGTGAGAAGGCAAAACGGATGGCATTAGTCATGTTTTTCATATAGAATATTCGTAGTGATAAAATTAAATTTACCTATAACATTATGCGATGATTTCATGTCGACAAAATAACTGAGATTTTTTTCAAAATGTCAGCTTGAATGTAATATAAGTATGCGACACTGTCAGTGTTAAAATTAAATTTTTAATATATTTTTATCAGATACTTACTCGGCGAAGATTGAAATTTGATTAAATGTGTCTTAAACATAATTTACGTTAGTAAATGTGACAATATTACGACGGGAAATAAGTAAAAATCAAGAGAAAAATAATATTCTATAAACAGCAACGATGATGTTATGATAACACTACTACAAAGTATGTACTTATACATGGACAAATTACAATATAACTTTCTAATCAATCAACAACAGAATACTTAATTACTATGCAAACTGTTGCTCTCATCTAATTGAGATGTTTGTGTTTGTACACACGGATAAAGATAAGGACACCTCTCACTTTTGTCTGTGATATTAGTCTTCGTGACCCGTGTACTAAGTGGACTCGGCTATGTATGATTCACGGTTCTACAGCTTAGATTAAATACAAGTCTCGTAAGAGAAATGTATTGTATTATAGTACTAGGCATCAGTCACACACACACACACACATATGTATCTGTATTCATTCATCTTGTCATTTGGATATGTGTAGGTATAACTACTACAGACACACCCAGCACCACCAGCATCCCTCGGCTGACACGTTGCAAGAATTGCATAGCGTCAGACTGCACGGATGGAAGTCTAAAGTGAATGTTTTACTGTCGTTTCTTTTTTTTCCATTGCGTAACGGAGGCAGTGTACGTACCCCTAGTGCTAACCGTCAGCACCCATCCTGTGTTCCGGGTGACAGTAATAATTAGTTTCGGGGGTGCTCACGCACATGGAATCCTACTGTTGTTTTGTGGGTTGTAATTAGTCATTGTCATTACGGAAGCTGCGCAGTACGGCAACTATGACAAATGCCTACTCTCTGACAAATCCGACGTGAATTTTACTCATCCCACGAGGAAATTAAAACGCAAGACCTCACGCTGCCAAAAAAAAAACTGTCATAATGTCGGCGATTAATTTATAGCCATAAAAAATGTGATCATGTTTGTGACGTGACGTAAGATTTCGTTTCGCAAGAAATAAAGTTTGGCCAGCCGGCTACATAGCACCCGTCGTCACGAATACTGAAAACAATTCTCATTTCACCATTCTACACATCTCTAAATTGTTACCAACACACAAATAACTAGAATTATCTCCATTTACCTAGGTAATCTGACACATTACTTGCAAATTGTAAACTATAATTTCAGTTAGTAAAACAAATATATCATATAAAGCATTGTAGTCGTGCATGTAAAATGAGAAGTTTTTGTAACTAATTTCACGCAATTTCGCGTAAATGACAGCATAAAATGAAGTAATAGATTAAATTACCACTTGTGTCAAATACTCTCTCTCTCTCTCGTGTTATACGTAGAACAATACTTTATTTAATATCAGTTGTACGTATACGTATATTTGAACATTTGCAAATGAATAATAACATATACATAAATATTTTGTTTTCTTTGTACTGAATGGTAACGTATACATACATATATAGAGGGGGTAAGTGAGTAGTGAGTTGTATCACGCTATGCCAAGTTACGTTTACGTTACGCTATATGACGCTGACACACGACAAGTTTGGACCGACACCAACGGTCTTGTTAAAGCTGAAACATGGGAGAATGCGTCAAATGACGGGATCATCTTGAACAATGATAGAACGAGTGAGGCACCCCGTAGTGCGAGCTGGACAGAGAAAGTAATCCCAAAAGCTCACTGCGAGTATGGACCACGTGTGCTTTCAGTCAGAGCCGTACCTATATATGTGAACCACGTACCTACTTGCTCGTACAGGTCAACTAAAATATCCAGCTACATAGTACGTACATTCATACATGAATGATAAAACACTTACAGACTACGTAAGTAGATACGTGCATAGTTCATGTGTGTGAGATATTAGATTCACTAGCATTACTAACTTATATTTCAAACTGATATGCGAGTAGAAACCATGTAAGTTCGAACTGGTGCTGACTGGTTGAACACTAGCAACTGTAATTTATAATGCGTACAAACGTGCTCCAGCAAAGTCGTACTTTGGAATAAGAGAAAATTACGGTACGGTATATCCTGCAATATGCGCCCGAATAAAGTTAACGGAATTGAAAATATAATACGGGCTATTTACAGTAACTGCTATACGATTAAAGTGAACGATCCACCAACGTTGGCGAGCCTTTCAAGCGTATTACATCCAGCAACCAGTCCCAGATCCAAGCCAACCAGCACACCGAATCATCAGCCTAGTCGAACCCAAGCTCAATCCCTAATATACCAGTCCGTTCGTCCGATACGATACGATACGATACGATATCAGATTTATAGCAATAAAATCAGTGCATTGAAATACCGTTTACATATATATGAACATGCTGCATGTATCACTAAACTCACATCATCCCAAATGTAAAGAATTAAACAATCCCCACCACCTGTACCAGCCAGTACACAATTGTATTTTCATAAATATTACATCAGTATCATACCAGTGTCCATTCAGTGCACAATTAATTGCATATAGATGCGGCTAAAGGATTTTGAAAACAATGAAATTCAATCTAGATTTACTGCAATATTACACGAATCACATTGCAACGATCTATATATATCTTGAATGGTTTTATTTTCATTTTACCGAGAGACAGAGAGCTTTGAATGATTTGTATTCGATAAAAAGGAAAAAGAGAGAAAGAACAAATAGCTGACGATAATGCTATGATGAAACTATCGGACTACTCCAGTTGTCCAGGATTCTGTAATACATAAATGCTTGAGTCGTCTGAACTAGTGAGCGACAGCAGATTTTCGAAAAACGTCGAGGCAGCAATGATAGTTCCGCAACGCTGCTGCCACATACTCTCATAAATCATAAATGTTGTGCGTAAATGTGAATACAGATAAGCATACAGCAACGGTTGTTAATCGTTCTTGCCATCAATAACATCCTCATTTTGCTACAGCAATGCTAACCAATGCGGTGACGTGATCCATCGTTCGTTCTACAAATCGTTCGGCGCTGAATCCGTCTCTGGATGGATCGCTTACGCATTCCCACGTGCGAAATGAAGAATCAGTGTGTGAGGTGTGAGGCGAAGTGAAAGTGCTCAGCTTCACTCGGTGTGTGTGTGTGTATGGTGGTTAACGTATAAACATGCTCACGTATTCTGTTTGTCAGAAGTCAAAAATGAAAGTCGTATATTCTAGGTAATCCAGTTAACGTTTCTGGCCTTCTACTTTCTCTCTCTCTCTCTCTCTCTTGTTTTATTATTAAGCCCTTTAGGAACTACTGTGCCGCGTCGAACCTTACCGCAACATGTCGTTTGTAAAGCATACATATTCACAGTCCATTTCAAATACATATCCCCTGTACCCCGCACCCTACATACTGACCCATATACATATGTACTCGTTCATACATGCAGTGAATCTTTGTCAAATGACAAAGCCTGGGGACCAACAGAAAAAGTGTTCTACAACATGTGTAGGTAATAATTTAGTGGATATTGCGTAACTATCTAGTAACACATGGCAATGTTGAAATATCTAGTGTTAATTCATCTATGGATCTGTTATTGTACTTATATAATTACGTGTGTGTGTGTGTGTGTGTGTCGGTTTGATGATGAACATTTGTTTTACATTAGCAAGAGAGATGGTACCGTCTGTCTACGCCCATGTAACGTGTTACATGTAACAGTAATTAACGTTCTGTCTCTGCCCGCATGTCTCAGCTGATTATTATGATAATAAGAAACTCGTCGCTGACAGATTGCGAGTGACGGGAAGGGAATAATTATTATTAGTTAGTTTGTCTTCCGCTAATTCAAGTACACCTTGCCACTGTGCTGAGAGTAGATATGTACGTAACTCCACCATATACAGCTAACAAATGTGCCACCTGACGTACGAATAGCAGCAGTAGCAGTATATGGTGGCGGTGGTGGAGGTTGGGGAGTTTATTTCAGGAGGAGCAGCAGCACAGAACACTGGAACTGGCATAGTAGAAAACAGAAACGTAGAAGCAAGCAGGATTATATGTAGCGAGGCAATCGTACCACTCGACAGCCAAAGACATTTAGTAAATTCCGGTCTGTCCTGGTCTGGTATTTATCCGACGCTCTTGCACCTTTCGGTCTCAGTAATGTGGCCTCGGTCTAGCTCGGCGGTAGCTAGATAGATAACTCTAGTGATTACTCTATCTATCTGTGGAATGAAATGAACTGACTACACTGTACACCGGTGTAATGCGTGTCTATTAGAGCCGGGGGAAAGTGAATTGGACCGACTCGTACGATATTTTATTAGTAACTGAAGTTTACCACACCCATTGACTTGTGAGAATGGTAGGATGGGAGGGCCAACTGAAAATCTACTTATCTCAGAATGGCAGCACAAGAGAACAGGGACAAGAACAAGAACAGAAACAGGAACTGGATCGTTTCTAAAGCGACAGTTTGTTCGGTAGCCGCGAGGCGCGGGTTCGTCAGCGTGTGTTCCACCGTGGCTGTGTCTCTCAGTAGGCACGGTACAGTTAAGACATGCCAGACAGACAGACAGGCAAACAGACAAACGTTAGATGGGCCGCAGAGTGACAGAGAAGAAAGATACGGAGCGCGAGCAAGGAGAAGGTTTACAGGAGGGAAGCTGTGTAGCTGAGTTGAACACACACACACAGTAGATGAGGGGACAGGAGACAAGATGTGGTGGTGAAGCAACGACTAAACTCACAAATACATCAAAGACATACGTGTAACATTATGTGTGCTCGCTGAACCGCAGAACAGATGTTCTCAGTCCACAGAAACGTGAAACAAAAGCAAGGTATGTAAAGCACTCGTGCTCACTTCGGCTCCACCTCAATTATGTTCATTTTGTAGTAGGTAGATGAGTCGCGCGTCGAACTGACACTGCACATCATCGGTCGTACAGACATTACTCTACCTTAACACACACACATCTATGTGCCTAGTATGAACCAGGGACATCATGTTCTATATTTGAATGTGCACACTCATGTCCGATCTAGCAAAATATGTACGCAATAAAAATACACTAACAGTACAGTGTGGTGACGGTGTGATAAATAGAAGCCAGCTTTATTGCAGTCGACATTGTCATTGCCGAGTATACGGTACGTGTAAGAGTTATATGTACCTAGTACGTCAATATTCCGTACTCCATTACTTTTCGAGCAAATATTCGGCTTCACCACACGCTACAAAGACAGACAGAACATGTAACAACAGTTACGCAAAACATCTCATTCTGTGATGGGCGACAGTGTAAGTGACGGCATCCCATCAACTGTGTGCCACGTACAGCAACGGAATACTATATGTATAAAGCATAATCATTAGTCATGGTTGCCGGGATCTGGACTGGAATCTTGTCTTAGTACAAACACGAAACATAGATTCACTCATCCACCCATTCCCCTAACCTACCTAGCTACCACGTACATACATACATACGTACACATTGACAGTATACAGTAGGTACTAACATGAACACAGACACAAGTACACACGACGTGATATCGATGGCTAGAGGACAACATCCGTAGATAACTGTCAGATCAATAACTGATTCTGCACGAACCGAATCAGGGTACAACGGTGGACAAGGCTGTTGTGGAAATGGAGGGCAACCGTGCTGTCATACACCATACACCGTGGTCATACGCCACATGCTGTTACGTGCAGGATGCAGGTGAACCTCACCACCAACAGCATCCACCACTACCCTCACCCGCTCCCTTACACTCGGACCACTACGATAGAGCTCTCTTTGTATTCGGAACTTGTGCACCAGGCCGTACTAGTGAACGAACATGTACTACTATGTTGAATGCACTTGGTCACAGTAGTAGATTCTACTTTTTCCACTGTACCATTGTAAGTGAAATGATTTAACACTGCCATCCACAACGGAAGAAATACAAATGTGATGACGGGTTAGACAGAATGACAAAAATTCGTCCTAATTTCATATTGAATAAATCCCTTGCGTCAGTGATCTGTGAACTGGTGTCAATCGAAACACTTTCTGCCAATCATTTGTCAAATATCACACACATTAGCCTCAGTCACTCACTCACTCTGCCGATGCACCTCCCTGTATACAATGCTGCTATTGTAAGGTGGAATGACCTTTTACAAGTTACTAGATGATACTATAATTAAATCTTGCAAATGAATGGCCAAATTATAAAACAGGTGTCGTGACATCCATTAAGCGGGAAAATATCTACACGACCAGAGCATTCTAATTCGGATGAAAAGTCAATTAGGCACTAATTAGCTTTTGTTCACGGCTCCCATTAAATCTTGTTTTTTTTTTCAAGAATTTTTTACGCAATTAATACACGCCTAATCAACGCATAAATAAACATTTGCTAATATTATGACAAATGTTTATTAAAAAAGCATTAACGTACGGTCTAGTAAATTTATTAAAGTTAAAAATGTATATATCAACGGCAACGTGGCGAGCTGTAATGTGGCACGGCGCGGTACGGTATGGTGCGGTACGGTACGGTACGGCTCGAGTCGGTGTTGTATTGCGTTTGGAACAATGGAGCGTAGTGTGTAGAGGTGGTGTCGAGACCGAGTCTAGAAGCCACGATACACTGCTAAATGATAAATGTGTTTTACTAATTAACTGGTTCGCTGTTACAAGCTGTCGATAATGCGCAATGATCCATGACTTTGCTTAGTGGAGTGACGACGTTAACTTGTAACAACAACCGAGATACTCACTATACGGAACAGCACTTCAACCAGTTGTTGTTCACCAAGTACAAAACCAACCAATCATCAACCATCAACCATCAACAATCAACTAATTGTGGCCGTGCGTTATCTCACACGTGAAGTTCTAATACATTACTGTAACACGACATCCACTATATATATGTAGACGCATATACATAGAGCAATGTCAGAAACCAGCTGTACACCAGCACCAGGTTCTGTGCAGTGTTACATCGTTCATAACGTCTAAATAATAATGTACGCCTGCAATCTTTCGTTACAGTCAGGAAATAAGAAATAGAACTGTTCTTATATTTATGGAAGAATAAATATACATGATGGTCTATTTTCCTGTCTTCTTTCTGCTCATTCCGCAACAAAATTGACACCTCGACGGTTCAATCTGCGCCAGCCGCTTTCGAGAATGCGAGTTCCTCAGCCGCGACGCATAAAAACTGGGACACAATCCGGAAAGACATTAGTGAGAAAAAATTGAGCTGAAACATCGACAAATTTCATGTGTGCCAGCGTAGAAAACTCAGCAACAAAGTTGGGACCAACATGCTGGTAGACAAGGAGCAGCTGTGTTCCTCTGAAAACGTGAAAATGTCTCGGAGAGCTGTGAAATCCTTCAAAAATATATTGAAAGAGCCGGCGAGAAGCAAGAGTGGTAGCGGCGTCACAGGCGTGAATATATACACACACGCAACGGCCAACAGCCAACAGCCAACAGCGAGACGCAATTCGGCACGACGTCAGTTACTGGCACTCACACACGGAACAGAACGGAACAGCATAGAAAAAGAAACGGAGCCATGCGACAGGAATGATACAGCACACATACAAATATGTGTCCACATCCAGTAAAACTCTGCAACGATAAACGTTATTTATAGATCTATACAGATCTACAGACATCTCTGTCTGTCTCTCTCTCTCTCTCTCTCATTCCCCAGTTCCATATTACAATTTTAACAATATGCAAACTGACTGGCATAATTAGAAAAAGATGGAACTCGCTACGGTGCAGTAATTTTCGTTTGTCCTTTCATTGTATATGTTTTGTTCTCGGAGGTGTGGTGAGAGTTGTACAAAACTTGTTTTTCCTCTCTGTATATAGCACAGTCACGTTGTCTGACCGAGCTAAATCTGGCTACGCCATGGTCTTATTCGACACAATTACACCGTACAATATTAACGCTATTTGTATTAGAATCAATTTATTCCAGGGAAGTGTTAAATCGATTCATTGTGTACGCGTTCGACCAGAAAGGAAAAATTGTAAGTACACATTATGCGTTGATGAACGTTCAACACTTACCGTTCAATTCACTTCCCATCTGATTTATCAAGGTTTAAAGTAAACCCAGCTTCAGCGGGCACTAGGCTGAAGTAAGATTATTCCGAATCCCAATATTTACGATGAGCCAAACACCCCTGGCGCGCTTCTGACCTCACAATATTGGGAGTATTTAGGGACCCATTCCACCACTGGTTATTTACCGTCTCTCCTCACTACACTTAGCGACATTTCACTCTTAAAGCATCCACATTCCGGCCAAATGAC
Source organism: Calosoma granatense (assembly GCA_022063505.1). Classification (NCBI taxonomy): domain Eukaryota; kingdom Metazoa; phylum Arthropoda; class Insecta; order Coleoptera; family Carabidae; genus Calosoma; species Calosoma granatense. Next base: position 46,974 of record JAGJTL010000569.1, on the reverse strand, counting down.
GATAATGGGTCACTAATGTGCCATTCTCAAAATAAAGCACAAAAAATACTAATGGCTAAATGAAATGGACTCGAAGTGGAAAGGATTTTAATGTTGGAAGAGAATTTTTATAAAATTAACATAGCCCACAGTGTCATCATTCAGTGGGGTTTCTATATCTGTGTGACATGTTGCGAAACAATACTGTACATAATATGAATAGTCTGTAGATGTGTCACACAGACAGTCCATGCAGACGAGCATATATAGATGTATGTGTGTTTTATCAATCGTGTTGTTGCCTCAACATTATGTAACCACGCAACGAGTAACGAAATTGGAAGTCAGACAAATGATTTATGGAAATACATGTCAAACGTAGTGAAATTTGTTGGGATAAATTAGCATGACACGTCAGTCTTGACTTGACGAGTTTGTGGAGTTCTTTGTGGTAGAACTTTTAGAATTTCATTTCGACTCCGATTACGCGATAACCAATCAGTTTATTTCAGCGATGTCGACTCCGACTCAAATAATCTCAATCGAAAACCAAGATAGCGAAAGGCCTGATCCGGATCAATAAGGGATTGGAAACTTGTTCTTTTTCTGTAATTAGTTGTGTGGTGCTGGTGTTGTGTGCAACAAGACACAGATCGACAAATGATAAATACTAAGACAACAATAACACGGTAACAGCGACGTCGACACCAACATCGACACAACTACTGTGTTTCGGTGGTGCTTCTCTGTTTTCTACTTGAGTGGCGTTAGCCCGTATGCACAACAGAGACATTGCTAGTTCGGTGTTCAGTGTATAGCACGTGGTTACAGGCTTTGCATGCTGGAACACAGCCGTAGATGGCGTTGGCGGCGACATCATTACATGGAGCACAATGGAAGCCAGCGGCACAATTGGAAGGATGCGTCGAGCAAAAACGAACATATTCATCAGGGCGTGATTTTGTTGGATTTCAGTCGGGTGAACAAAGGCAGGAAATGAGGTTCAACACAGGCGAATCGAACACTTATTCACGGGAATTGAGTACCACATCACGGCATGTACTACCTATAGTTTACTGTTGACAATATAGGTGTTGCACCAGTGGTTTCCTAAATTGCTAGCTACATACAACAACCCGTGTATTATGTAATTTAACTGAAATACTAGTACAGTTATATATGTATATACGCGTAGTACAGCTGCTACTATGTAGCGTGCACCCCACACATATACACACTCACTAGTATAATTCTATAAGTATATTATTGTACAGTGTAGTGTGTAGTATGGTAGTTCGAAGGAATCTACCTTACCCTGATCCTACTATTACCGTCTTACCCCAATTCATTAGGAACATCTGCATAAGGGAAGCGGATGACTGTGCGGTCGGGTGACGTCGTCCTTCAGTATCGTCTACGGCTTCTTACTAACAGCGACAGGGGGTAAACGATGTCGGACCGTGTTAAGAAGTTGTCTACGCTTCTAATAGGCAATCAGTATGCAAATTGATATTGAAATATTTCAGTCGCCGGTCCATGTAACACAGACTAACCCCCCGACTCTCAATCACTTTGGACACCCACCTGCCACTCTGTCGATAACTGCTAAAATAGGCAGATATTCCTGCACTCTCCAGCAATCTACGTATGTATGTATGTATATTTGACAGAATAATTAACTACACACATGTACATGTATACTTGCAGAATGCAAGAGTGGGTAGAGTTTTATTCATTTAGTTGTGAACAGCGATGCAAGAAACACGATCAATTAACTCGACGCAGATTTAAAACTCCATATACTCCATGACACATATGACTGTTTTCACTTAAAATTCATTACAGCAACATATTAGTTGCGATTTTAAATAATTAATATCAGTTTGAAAATGTCTCGTGAAATATGAATAATAAACGGGTTACGCCGGTACCGGCAGTCCCCGTTATAACTTGTCTCATATATAATATGTTAGGTAGGTTATCAGGCGACGTGAAGTTTAACCCGTAGTCGTGGCTCACTTCAGCCGGTGTGCAATTAACCCTGGGCAACAGGGCCGGATTTCATTTAATGGATCCGAAGTTAGAAGCCGCGAACCACACCACAATCAATAACAATATGTTAATTTCCCGACACAATATCGAACTCGTGCAATGACTTCATTTACTTTTCTATCAACCATCAACAGTCCACCATTCATTATTCTAAATGGATTAGACATTTCTCATTTATTATATTCAGCTTGCAAATGTTCCGCATTTACGGCTTTATAAACAATTGCCTAACTACGGAAAATCGAATATATCATTTGTACGCTTTTCTGCCGTGATTACATTTCCGTTCAATTATTTCCGCATCAAATATTAACGCTGTTACAATAAATACTGTAGAAGAATAAGTAAGTGGATTGCCGTTGTTCTTTTCTCTCTGATATTTACCTGAAAGGCTGCAGTAATGAAATAAAATTAGAAGGCAGTTAAGCAGAACGGCAGTTCCGGATCTCAGGTCGATATAACGATATAGTGAATGGGTGCAGTAAATAGAGCAGCAAGTGGCGGTTTATCAAGTATCAGCTGTGTAGTGTACTTGCATGGAAGTTGAATTTTATAAACGTCGCAGGAAAAGTGGAGGCAGAAAATCAATTAATTGCTAAATTGAAATTTGTTTGACAATTTGATATCACTTAGAGGGCTTCGGTGCTTGGTGCGGGTGACAGCTGCAGTGCTTAATTAAAATTCCTCATATCTTGGCTTGTTTTCAGTTTTTCACGCTTGAACATTAACTGCGCTACGAGAAAGGATATTACTTTGTCCGGTATGTGCAGAATTCAGTTAATTACGAGACTACATATTCTGACAGAGCAAAGCTCTGCTTGTAATCAAATAAACACATATACACATACCATATCATCCATCCATTCACATATGTATATGTACTCGTATCTCTACCACTTATATTCCATTAGGAGTGTAGTACTTGTACCATGAGCGTTGTCATATTCACGCCGGAACAATATAATGTGCCGATAATGTAGCAAGTTCATAAAAATTGTACACATCTGCAGGCTGTTTGATTAATGGTCATGGTCCGGTGCGATACAAATTGACTGTGGGTTCTCCTTATTACGGCGGGCAGAGAGTGCAGGAATGTGAAGCAGCCAAGCAGGGTGTTTTAGGTGCGAGAACATCGTTCATTGACGCCCGCTACCGTCACGCAGTGCCGAGTAAAGAGTTTTGTTCATTCGCTTGTCCCTTCTTGCTTCACTTCCCTTTCGCCTTGCGCTACTCTACTTCACTCCACTCTACTGTGCCTACCTTCTCATCCGCCTCAATGTGAAAGTAAGTAATTGTGGTGCGCGCGCAACCCCATACACATAGACTTTTGTATCACCCGGATCCGGATGCGGTACATAACGTTTAAAGTCCACTAACTCATATTCCTTCCGAATAGCCAGCCCATGGTAATGGCAACTGTATATGCACTCTATATAGTATCACGGTAAATGTCACTGCATAGCATAACGGAACGACGCTGGATATACACAATCTGATCATTGGGTTACGAGAATGGAATCAATATCAGCCACGGGAGCAATTACCGAAAACGTATTGAGAATTGCAGCTAGTGTAACGGCTTCCTCGGTGTGCTGTTGAATAACATCAGCGGCGACGGTGTCGGTGCCGGAGGCGGCGGTGGTAGTTTTAAATAAGAACTCGTATATCCGCGCCGGCGACCTCGCCAAATCTTGACGTATCGTGGAGTACGGCCGCAATCGATATCGGCAATACGAGAACCGGAGTGGGACCTGAACCGAAGAGACCGGCACCAGCGTCGTGTGACGTGCACCTCGGGAATTGTTACAATTGGATTGATTGTCGTGAAAAGTTTGCGACCCTCTCTCTTCCTCTTTCCCTCTGGCTCGCACCCCTTTCACCATCCGCCATCCATACCAGCAAGCACACATTAGCACACAAACTCACGCGCGCACCCTTGTATTAGCAGGGGATATAATACACTTTAAGTTGCAAGTATGTACGTGTTACGTAGGATAGGTAGGTGTACTGTTTACCTCACAGTGTGCTGGCATACCACTACCACCACCGCCACCACCACCACTGCCACATAACCACAGCGCTTGTTACGCTCTAACAAACCATAGAAACATCGCCATGCGTAACGGCACGATCAGCAGAGCACGCACACTCTTCGTTGTCCCGCAGCAGTGAGGCAGGACCAAGCACAGGGCACCAGGCAGGAGACTATGCATGTACCTACTCAATAATACCTGTCTAGAATGTATTTCATGCTAATTGAAACTTCCTGTATCGTTCCTATACGTCCTAGTAATTCAATCATCTGGTCTAGGTCGGCCATGATAGGTGCTATGAAGATTTCATTACTGTACTCACTCCCCTAGTACAGACTACCCCGGTCGTCTTGCGTCTAATGTCTAGCCCACATAACAGGTAAGTTATATGTTTGAATTTATGACGGTATTTGATCCTTTAAATTATTCAAGCTGTTATATGAAGTGCGAAATAGGATTGACCTTTATAATAGGTTTATAACGTAAGTGATAAAGCATTGTGAGTTATCTGAAAAGTTCCAACTTACTCTACACAGGATGCTCTTATGCTCAATGTGTATGCAATATGCCACAAGTACCACTGTGACACAAGTCTCACTGGACGATATTGATTTAGGAGATTTCCTAATTAATTACTGTCAACTAGAAACTAGCACAGGACTAATACTCCCCGACTTCATATTTATCCTGTTCTTTTTTAATTGCGATATTTACTTTCTCCTCTTTTTTTTGATTGAATGTCTGCTGGGATCTGTTTCAAGGAAACGACCAGAATTTATTCTCCAGAACAGCCAGTATTTTTAACGCGTATTTCGAGTAACTCTAGGGACATTCATGTACCGGCAATATAAATTCCTACATAGTATATTGTCGACAACTTAGAGTCCACGGATCATTTGTAGTCCACGAGACGTATAGAGGTAATTTATAAGCATTTTACATTAAAAATATACAACAGCGTATATTTTATATACGCTGCAAATATACGTACGTATATATTTGAATAAATAATAAATGTGAACAAAGGTATGTAAACATCAAATATAAACTTCTTTGTTTAATGTATATGAATGTAAATATTCTGATATTATTTCTATATTGACTAGTAGTCGGTTTTTCTTTTTATTTCCATGTCGGATTGCAAACTAGTAGTTTTACCAACTATGATGTATTTAGTTAGAAAAGTTGTCTGTGGTTCTGACCAGTTATGACAGGTCACATACGTATCGGAATATGTGTTAGCTTGTTCGATACTGTCTGACAAATCACAGTACATTTGACCTTAAGCCTGGTCAACTTTGTCTCCAACTGAAGTTCTAAAACGACGCACTTATTAATTCGTGTCCAATTTTGCCCTCGCGCTGATCTGGATCAATCTATTCCCATCTGCACACGCACGTTTCCAAACGCTATCAACCCTAATCTTTCACGGTCGTTAATCATGACTCTTATATAGTGCGAGTGGCTGCACGTTCTCCGCGCATTCAATGTTGCATTCTTGCATACAAAGTGATACTAAATGTTCTACACTTGATCTCTGAAGACTGTCTACCTTGCCGCATGTATCGTCGTCGTAAACTACAGTTCATTAATATATCGTACATAATTCTCTATCAGACATATGCGTGTGTACATATGAGTTAGAATCTGACACAGAAATGCCATAATTCTACATCACATATATGAGTGTAGTGGTTAGGTAGGGCTTGTGTAAGGTGTGGTAGGTGCAATGTATCACCGAATGCAGATCCACACTCTATATAAGTCACAGGGGAACCGTATACAATATTTAATTTGAAAATGGGTACCAGTGTCGGGATTCTCAAACACGCGATAATGAAACAACATCGTCTATAAATGTTACATTTCAGCAATATCTGAAGCCAGTTAGTCTGTAGGTATATATTTCGATATATATGTATGTGCAAAGCTTAGGTCATCTGCACAAGATTTATAAGCCGATAGATAAATTAAAGGACAACTGTCGGAACTATCAAGTGTCTCATTAGTTTGTAGAAATATTTTAGTAGGGTGCAGATAGGACAGTTGACATGCGACGAAGAATGATTAGACATCTGGTTCTGTATGGAAATCCTATGTACCTGTGTCATAATTCTGACAGAGAAGAACCGTGCAACGCTACTGAACTTTACTGCATATATACTCACTATCAATATTTAACTATCTTAACCTAAATTCAAATCAATTTATTGATCTGTCATTATTAAATACACGAATAAATCATAAAGAATACAAAAATGTGTACGTACGTTCATAATGTCATTTCAATCTTGAATAATCAATGATAATTAATTTTTAACATAGCGTTCTATAAATTATTTTTATCGACAGTAATAAATAATTTATACAAATTATTAATTGC
>JAGJTL010000569.1:24834-40475 GCA_022063505.1 Calosoma granatense | reverse complement strand
TTATTATACATTATAAAAAAAATTGTTTACATATTTTGGAAAAAATCATTCATTTAGTAATTTGTAACATGATGTTGACAGGAAAGAAGAACAAATATTTTTGAAACCGAAGCCACATATATGAATTTAGATGTATTTTGTAAAATGAATAATGTATAATATATATGTGTTTAACAGTGTTGCATGTTGGTAAAGTCTACTGGATTTCCATGGTAACGATGTCACATACAATAGTTGGAATCCGCCTTTGACAGACCTGTACATATGCTTTGCACCTAACAATAAATGTCATTGTGTTGCTACCTGACAACTGTTAAAAAAAATTTGGACGTTAATTGATAAATCATGACACTACCAGATAATTGAGAAGCGAATATCATTCCGCACGTTACATGTAAAATGTTATCCACATTTGGAAAAAAATCTAGAACATGTACAGATAGATAGAATTTTGTACATTTGCATCCAGGAATTTTGACCAGTAACCCGGCAAATTCATTGTAAATTTCTGCCGACCATAACATACCGTAACGTATATTTAACTTAACATAACTCACAGCATAAATCAGTTCACAATCAGGTTTAAATTAATTGTGTATCTCATTTATCGTGCAAAATTCATTTACAACGAAAATCCAACAATTCATTTCACTAGTAACACTAGTTGGTATTTAAAATAAATGAGCACGTACACCTAGCGGTTGGTGAGTACTATTCGATATAAATAGTTGTACTTATTATACATAGATCAATGTAAGTATTTAAAGTTGAATACGAATGCTATGTCAATCAGCAGACTGTTCGTATTCGTACTGTGTGATTCTCATTGCTGAGTGAATGAGTGCGCGCGCCGACCACAACTGGCACTACTAGCGATTTTTCCGTTGAGTCCACGTTTTTCCGACACGCTACATTTTCATTTCCGTGCGTCTGCTTATCGCAAGTACATGTTAAATATTTTAAATGAATTCCATTTCAGTGCATTCTGCGTACACAGCGTTGGACAATTTAAATTTGTAAATTACATTTCAACATTAGTGTCCACTTGGTTTCTCTGTCTATGTCCATTTGTCCGGACACGTTCATTCATACAAGGCTACAGAATAGAATTCACATGATGATGTTGATGCTTTACACGAAATGTTTCATCATCATCATCATCAACACGATCACCATCACCATCGCCAGCGCCACTATGGTTTTCAACCATCATGTTCACTATGTAACACCTAACCTTACCAGCTGACCCACAAATGATCCTTGTATGGTGGTGGTTCGTGGTTTGTCGCACTGTACGAAAACGGCCGACAAAACGTATCCTGCTGCGAGCAAACCAAGCGTTACACGCAACCTGCTCGCTGCTGGCCTGCAACCAACATGCGATACAAATATACAAGAGCGGTAAGGCTTGCGTTGTTACTATTAACCGTGCAACATTGTCCAACCGGAACCAACTACATTTGTGCCATACACATATATTGCGAATTGCGTAAACGTACGTACGCAACGGATGTTTGTATTGGCAACGTTCACTCTATATATGCACGGCATTATGTTTGCATGTACGCTTTGTACATGGTGTTTGTCAACAGACGCCTTAGCCGCCGCAAACGTGGTCACCGATCACTAACGCTTAACAAGTTTCATATTTACAGACTTCAAAAGCCAAATCAGTCAAAGCACAATTTAACTTTGCACCCTGTTGTTTTAATTACGACCCAAAAAAAAGTCTACAACACGGTCAAACATGACGCGGTTTTACCCAAAAACCGTTTGACAGAATATCATGTTTAAATAACGAGATGACTCGATGCAATACCGATTTTGTCATCATAAAAAATGTCATTTCCTCTGAGCTATCCAGTTAAACAAACTTATTACAAACTTGAAATGAAATCAAACTTATATACGGGAGAAAATTTAATACTTAACTTGTAAAAATACAAGACAATTCCACATGAAGTTAGTCAGATAACTGACAGACATTTGTACATGTAGATAAGTAATCGTGAATAATCGACTGAGAGCAATACATCCCGGCATGGGTCGCAGATAATCGGTCGTATTAGTCTCTTGAAAACCTAATTCCAGTGCGATCCGTATGGGAATTATACTGTTTAAACGATCGATTTCCCACAGGAGACTGCGGTTCCTACGAGAAACATTTCACATTTCTTAGTATTCAAATGCAGACAGGTAATACACACTCGCCGATATCGATCTGTAACACATCTACTCTCTGAAACATTTCCATAGTCAGATTCCAACTGAAATCATATATAACTGTAACATTCGCAGAGTGTAATCAATTCTGAAATAACAACAATGCTAAATGTAGCTGGTGGTAAAACAGTAGAAAACAACTGAACTGGTGTAATTGTGTAGTAATGAGCGACAAACAAATGAACTACTTAAGCAACTGTTTTAAAATCATCAAAGTGGATAGTTTGGCTGGCTGGCTAGTGTGTAGTGGTGTACTGCACTCGGTATAGTGTGCGAATTACTGCAGGCTGCGGTAAAAGTCATGCATATAAAGAACTTGTAAACTATGCTGCGACTTGGCGTTTAGATATGTGTCGGCTTTATTGCCCAACGGGGTGCTATGAGCGTCATAAATTACAGTCGCCTCTCCTCTGTCGCACCATCTAGTGGGACCTGGACCACTGAAGGTATACGTTACTCAATCCCCCTCGCGCGCACACACACATACATACATACATACAATGACACCAGCTAGCTCTGCTTCATATCATTCTCAGTCGCTCAATCCTTAACAGCCTCACTGATTAATTTCTCAAACACACATCTCTCACATGCATCATCAACCTAACAATACCACCAATAATATATCTACATACATACTACTACACACATCATTAGATTACACATAGTTATCCGTTCAACATACATGTTTGCATGGTTGCCTACAATTTTTCTAAATGTTATTTATGTATGGATTTAGAGACCCAAAAGTATAAAATCCTGATGAGACTCTGTAACTTTGTTCTTTGTTTAACTCGGTGCATATTATTATTAATGATTCGCGACCAAATTTTTCTGCTGACAGACGAAACAAGACAGGACGTGTGTTAACAAAACTCACGCTCCGAGCATCCCTATTCATCAAATATGTATGCAAATAAAATGAACAAAACAACTCTGAATGTAACAATTCTAAAAACAATAAAGGAACAGTACATATACTTGTATTGGCAACTGTAACTCATACAGTATGTAGAATATGTAGTTCAACGATTGTGTAAATGATGTGAAATATATTGCATGAATCTGCTGCCTGAGAAAGTGGTATGTGTTGTTAGTGTATGTGAAATCCAAGTTTGGTTGAACAGAAAGATGGTGAAGTTAATAGCTAATCTAAGACGTTAGAATGGCACTTTGGAGCAGGCTTATTGTGCTGTGAATGGCTGAAGAGAAGCGTCCGTGTTGAAGAAGGGCATGCGTTTGCCGCAATCGGCTTGTGAGACAAAATAGGAACAGGAGCGAATAAGAAATGCCCATCGTGGCGACCTGTAGAAGCTCGTGGTGCTTAAAGACGTTTTGTGCAGCGTTGAGCTTCCACGTAATTAAATTTTTTCTTTCTTCCCTACCAGCTCGAGGCATTACATTTCACTGCTTTTCATTTTGCGTTTATAATTTTTTAAAGCCTTTATGAAAACTTATTAGAACAGAACAAGAAGAATAAATTGTTTTCACGTACAAAAAAACCCGTACACTTGAATGGTTACAGTTGGTGAAGCTGGACTCTCATAGTTATACCGCACCGACTTAGAAATACGAACGTGATATCATATTGCGAAACTATTTAACAGAAACCATATCCGTTATATGAACTGGATACTACCGTATATGTGAACCCCTCCAGGATCATTGCATCCAAATTCAGTTAACACTGCCATGAGGTACATGTGATATAATACATTTTGTCAATCAACGATAAAAGGATAATCAAAAAATCATACATTGCCTACAGCCGTAATACCAGTAATCTGTAGGAAGAAAAACCAATTTAGCTAGTACGTATTTTAAATACAGGATTGATGTAGATTTTCAAAACAAAAATCTCATCTACATCGTGTTGTTTGTAAACAAATGGACAGATTCAGTAGTGGTAGGTATGCAGTTTATTTTTCGTATGAGACATAACAAATTGAAGAACATAATTCTTGATTTTGGCTAGGAAATTTGAACGGTCATGAATCAGGAAAACCGTTGTATGTACATAAATACTGACTGGCGTACACGCACAAAGAACATATCAATAAATCGTAGTCTAAGGAAAAGTTATTTGGTAACAGCAAATATGGAACGTGTATACACGCGCATACCCGTGTCCGCAAACGCTGATCGATTCGGGAAAGCGTCGGCAAAACTACAATGTAAAATGCGGCTAGACTTTGTCACCGGCGCACACGATGTCCGAACTGTAGTTAAGTTACGACAGCACAACCGTAAAATAGTTAACAAGGAAACTAACTAGCTGAATAGCTGGATAATATGCAAAGGCATCCCGTTGTACCGAAGCATTACCCAAATCATCATACACAACAAACACAAACACACTGTCCTGCTCTTTTCCATCCAATGCCAGAGACAATCAAGATCTCAAAACAATTTACCACAATCAATTATTACAAAGAATAAATGACAGACAGTGATTAATGAAAACCCAAGAAAAATGTTAATGGTTTATCAAAGAAATACAAAAAGATACCGATGAAAAACTTGGATTGAATGGCACCAACACTGTATGAAAACAGTTTTTCTAAATACATATTTCACTGGTCCAATAACTCTGTAATTTATGTAGAAATTTATTAATGAACATTGATCCAGAATTAGTATAGAGTTAGTTCATCCAGATGCTGATAAATGGAAGCAGAATTAAAGTTTCACTAGGTAATATTGTTCGAGTGTCACCAGATTCAGTATGTGCACTAACATATAGTAAAGTTGGGACGAAATGGCGATTGTAAAACCAGTAGAATACATATCCCTTTCAAACAAATATTTGCCCATGCTTGTAGTGTTATAAACTTGCTGTACGCTGTTACACTACGTTACGTCCAACAAAAACCCGTTTTAGACCTTTACAGCATAACAAACATATCCGAGTATTTTACTATACTCGTATGTATGCACAAAACACTTGCAATTTTCTCCAGACGGATTCAATCATAAGTGAATACAGGATCTTCGTTATTTCGGTGTAATTCAATATAAAGAAAATGAGCGTAGTGGTTAATTCAGTGAGGCAGGTTAATAATGTAGCTAAGTATTAATAAAGGGAATTCGAAATCAATGGAGTTGAATCCGGTAACGAACAAGGGGTTTAATGATGGCAATAACTAAGGGTAACATCCCACAATGTAACCCAGCGACACAAACAAAAGGTCAGACTTATGAAAAAAAATATTTTTCTTTCAAAATTTAAACAGGCAAGCTCGCAGCCGGCACGGCACAATGTACGGTGGTTGAAATATGAAAAGCTATATATGTGAAAAAAGCAACAAAGCTCTCTTCAGGTGCAGCTTACCAACATGATATACTTGCCAGTTTCTGCACGTGAAATTAAAATATCCCCATTGTAGCCTCTCACGGTGACAACGACATGTGCAAATAAAAACCATGAATGAATGAATAACTTGTTACCATTAGTAGTGGTAACGTCATTTCACATAAAAACCAAATAATAACTTATTTAACTTATCCACCGTCAGGATATGGTGGCACAGGTGTTGCGACAAGTAAAGATTACCTGTAATTTGTAATAACAAACATCCTAACAAACTTACCATGCAATCCGCCTTCCCCTCCCCTCCCCTTCATTCCTCACTCCCCCACACACACACTACTATCATAAACATACGCATGGGACATGAATAAAGAAAACGTCACGCGATGCCTCTGTACAAAAGTTCTTCATTACGTGTACATATGTAGTATGTAGGTATGTGTACGTGTGCACAGTGCATAGTTTCAGGTACACCGGTATATACAGACAAATGGACACGTAACACTGCAGCACATCCATCATGAAAGAGACCCGGTCATTTATATAGTATAAGTAATTTACAGAACGATATAATGCGCTACGTGGTCGCACAGGTGCTGGCAGAAATCCATATTGCCAATGACGAAATCTGCATGGATATTACAGGGTTTCAGACCGTATCTAATTTTTTATGATCAAAGGCATTTCTGCGTTGTCATGTCTAAATTAAAGGTTGGAATTTTGAAAAAAAAAAGAGTCGAATTAAAAGTATGTTCTAATATCCATCCATACATCGTTGGAAACAGTATTTTCCATGTAGGGAGAAGGTGTTTTGTTATTGATTAGTAAAGTGCCTTGTTTTCACTTGCCTGATGACAGCTGACACATTTTTCTCTTATTTCAAAAGGTTAGTCGTTCAATCTGCTTTCGTGAAAATTTTTAAAGCAAATGGAAAATAAATAAAAGCTTTACGTCGTTTGAAGTGAAAACGTCAAAGAATTGTTGACACGAGACAAGTCACCGATATGAGAAATCACATGTGTTCAACACAAATCCCGTCAAACTCCAACGTACGTTGCATCACGTATTCTAACATCCGAACAACAACCGGTACAAATCACACAACGAATATCAAATCACATTCTACAATTTATTTTATTCTCCAAGTCATTTCGCTTAAAAAATATTATAACTCACTCCAATCTACGTTTAAATTAAACACGGAAAAAATGAATCAGGTTCAAATTCCGAATCATGAGTTACGATAGCGCTACAGCGTATAGCGTAAATGTACGTATGTATCGACAAAGCAAGTCATAAATTAAATAAAATTATTAAATCATTCGCGCTAATAAATTCATTGATCTGTCAATAAACGAGTAGCAGAGAACAGAAGAATATTGTTCTCTTCAGTGAGAGCGTGCAATGTACTCTGTCCAGGATATGATATGTCTAGTAGTTAGTAGTAGTTCATTTTGAATATTCGCACAAGCTGTACATGTACGAATATACACATTTTCATTATGCTATATATTGTGTCACGGTACGTTTATTCATAGTTTTATTCGCTTTGATGACAGATAATAACGGAACCGACCGATTGTGTAACCGACTCACCGCAACTGTATTTGTATTCTTTTGTATGTGAGTGAGTAGTTATAATTGTGGAATAGCTGGAAGTACATTCTATTTCCACTAAGCTTACCAATCAGTGGACATTTATTGTTACAGCGGAATAATTCGTAATGCATTTTGTTTCCACTACATTATCTGAATGCATACATTTGACACACACACTCCACTATCACACACTGATGTACATCATTCTTTCATGTACCCATGGTACATAACTCGGTGTTACACACTATTATTTTTGCGGATTTAATATAAATCTGCATCGTGGATTTAACAAATGGATTTACAAGCAGCACAAATAAAATTTCACAGCTAAATGAATATTATGCTGGCTAACGGATTTGTTAATTTCACATACTGTAATGTATCCCAGTGACAGGCTAACTACGAACGTCTACTATCTGTCCGCTAACAATGATTGCCAGTTATAGTTAGGTCAAATAATGTATGTATATGCTAGTCCATAGTAGAGTTCATATTCGCATGTTTTGTAAAAGTTAGATTATAATTAAAATAGTGTAGTACACAGTTATTAACTACCGGTTAACGTATTAAGACTAAATTTGATTGTACATGTATCGAGCGTAGAGTTAGTAGCAAAGTCAGCTCGTGGAATAATCTGCAACCTATTATCATTTTATAATCAACGTGGTACTCAGATAGGGTAGGGTAGGTAGGTAGGTTATATAGGTGTTCATTATTACTTGAAGAAACCTATATTGATTTCCTGCTGTCTGCACGTTCGTACACGACTCGCACAAGAAACAAAACAAGGAGCCACACTTAGCTCCAGGGATACTACCTGTCGTCTGTTTTCTAAAGGCAAAAATCTGTAATCATGCCAATGCGAAGATAATTTGAAAAATCAGCAGCCAGCAAATAGAATGTCATGGGATATGACGGAGGAAATCTGAGCACGCCACTACATTTCACAACTGTGACCGGGATGATCTTATCATTTTCTACGGTACTCTATCACCTGGTGCGCTGATAATTAAATCTCACATCGTTATATGAGATTCTTCTGAAAACATCATATTTTCACCGTACATCGTGCGTAATTGTACGTCACCTTGCAATAATAATTGTACTCATCAACTGAACAACACTCACATAAAGTATTAGCTAGTATATTCTATAAAATAATGAACATTACTCACCCTCCACAAAGGTCTTCTTCGGTTTATAACTGGTATCTGTAAAACAGAGCAACACATTAACAATCGAATAACGGATATTAATTACGTCGAGTGTTTTAATTAAAATTATAGAACTGGCAAATTTAATTGTTAATTCGCGTCAATATATCAAAGGGACTGGCACGTAATACAAGGAAATAGCATTCAGTTCTGTACCCGAATCCCCGAAACAGCATCCGCATCCGCATCCGCGCGCCCAGACCCAAAGAAACAGTTGCCTAGTTTATTACCAAGACAAATAATCATATATTTAAAGCGGCCAACAGTTGACACTATATATACCGCTGGCCTGTCAAGAAACGGAACTTATTTATGATTAGACATTTAAAGGGCTAAGACCGCACGAGAAATGGAAGCCGTTTATATAGGTACTACGTAAAGGTTGTGCACTCTCAGTCTCTCAACCTGAATCTGCGACTAACCGATTTCATTTCTAAACTTTTTCCATTTCTTTCAGCACTGCCATGGACAAAGACAAGGACCATGTCGACACATGGACCCTACGAAAAAAATAACACTGGAGAGCACCATTTACATCGTATGTGTCTGTACTACCAAAAACTTCTCTCACCCCACCTTACAATCCTAAGCGATGTTACTAATGTTCTCCATTCAAATCTCCTTCAGTACCATTGCAACTTTTAAATACATACGTTAGTAATGAGTACCTGTACAACAGCGGCTAGAACGTGTAAAAACATTGCATTTCAATAATATATACAATTCATATAAATAATTGATTTCAGTTGCCATGCATCATGTATTTCACTAGTTTATGCAGAATGTATAATATATTTTTATTTTGTTTGCGATAACGCGGAATTATTATAAACTAATCCCATATTTTATTCAGCTGGAAAAATGTAAAAGAAAAATAAACTGATAGCATCACACGTAATATATTCATGCGACTATATACTGCTCATATATTCATGAACTAAAATATTTGAAACCGTTAAATTTTGATGATAAGTTAATACGTGTCCGTGGCCGAAGTGTCTATATATCAACAGACCTCTTGTTATATCTTAAGTGTATATATTATACTGAAGCATAATCATTTGCCCAGATGGACACTTATATCAGAAGTGAAAATAACTTTTAAAAATGTCCAACTTCCCGTTACTACTTGAACGTCGTATAAACATAAATAATAAACGATGTTTATTGCAGAACTTTCATATTTGTTTATATATTCAGTATATAAAGCATATTTAAACAGTTTCCAATAAACCAGAGACAAAATAGCCGAAAGGTGAGTTTGGAAATGATTAATTAAAAAACGGGTAATTAAATTTTAATTTGAATGTAAGCATTTGAAAGCACGGCTGTAAAACTGTGTCCGAATCAAGTATTCGGATGTTGCATCGGGTTTCTTCGTTCATTTTCACCAATGTGTAGCCGTTGGTGGGTCGTGGCTGGATGAAAAGCGTCGAAACATGCTGCTTGTACGGTGAAATCAGACAAGATTCTACTGTACATCAATGTTGCATCGAGCATCTACGCTCGCGCGCGCATTTACCATAGTTTTACTACGACTATAAACAACATTAGCGCTTACATCTTCTACTTTTGCTTTATGATGTTGTTGAAATTTCATATTTCGCTAAATTTTGTTAAGGAAAAACCACAGAAATGTATAATTATTGAATTTATTGCGTGTTAACGTACAAATACATTATTTTTTATTGAAAACAAACCTATATGTATTCACATACTTTTTATTTTATAAATATGTATGTAACATTCGGAAATAGTAGACTAGTAAATATGTATTTGCACATGTTAATATAAAACTGGAAGCCCATTATCTATTTATATGAAGAGAGAGAGAGAGAGAAGAGTTATTTTCTTATTTGAAAAAGCTACCCCACGCTCCTGGTACGGCAGGGATATGGGTAATATAACACTGCTTAGGTGGATGGAGAGTTGTCATATGTCGAAACGGGGAACAAAACAGAATATCGAACGACAGTAGACAGTGCAAATAGAAACAGAGAAGAGAGCAAGACAAGCATCACGTGACGATGTTTCCTATGTGAATGCACATACGTAGCAAAATCAGCACCACAATCCATCCGACCACACGAAGCCGCAACGCTACACCACGCTACACTAAGGGTAAGATAGTGAATGAGAGACGCATGCGTACCCTAACGCAAACGTCATGTCGCTCTGCTAGCTGAGCCGAACAAATTAGTGACCATAAATCAGTAAAAGTTGGAGACCGAAATTGTCAAGATGAATTTAATGAAATATTTTCGTATATCTGTAAGTAAATGTCATCGACCATGCCCCACTAGAACTTATGTAGATACGAAAGTAGGTACGTTTATTCTCCCGTGTAATAATAATGTTTGTATGATTGTCATGTTTGACATAATATTATCTGCCTGTCATAATTAATATAAAAGTTCTGCAATAGACAAGTGGTACGTGTGTGTGTTAGCGTCCGTCCTTTGAGCATTATCTGTTGAAGACATCGCGTGTAATTCAACACGGTGAGCAGGGGCTCACGTAAGGGATATGGAACGTACCCATGTTCGTTGGGACAGTTACACGGCTGCAACGACATAGGGACGGTCCTTGCTACGTGTTCCTGATTCTTCTTCTTCTTCTTCGCATATTCATCTTGCCGGCTTTACTGTACCGTAACGTAACGTAACGTACCATGTTCCCGGTACATTCTCACGGACGTGGATTAGTTCACAATGAAAATTGTTGCTGAATCCATCTCTGTATAACTTTACACATAATCTCACAGCTGATACTCTGTTCTGTAATTACTGGTCAAGGGGAATTGACAATTTGTATATAGCCCAAACGCTGATTAATATTAGTTACCCAAACAACTGTCAAAATCAAAATTAAAAGCGTAAAATGTAATGTGATTACTCGTTCTATGATTCAATGTACATATATCGGATACGTACACTAATGTCCTAATTTATATCAATGTACACCACTTTCTGCAGAGTGTACATTTTTTTGCAAACAGATAACAATGTTTACCTAATTTCACTAATGGTAATTATAAACGAATGTATGGTGCATGTACGAAACGGAAATATCACCTTGCTACTTACTATTTTCAGCGATAAAAACGTCTGTGGAATCCCGCGGGAACCGGGAATTCATCTCAGCTATTTGTAAATGGAATTTACGTCTTCTGTAGCCGTTGCAGCGAGGGAAATAAGATTGTTCGCGTCATCCGAGTTCTGTCATATTACTTGAAAAATGACTGTGACTGTCATATTTTAAACTCGCTACATGATTTCTGATCGAAACAGAACACAACCGGCACATTTTCACGCTTACCATGTTTACAAATCGAGCGATTTTATTGAGAAATAATTACGTAGATAGAACAGTGACAGATAATTGAATATCATTATTTTATTTAACATTCATAACATTTACTGTATACAAATATTATAACACAGAACCAGGATCCGTAGAATCCGAAGTAAAAAATGCCACGTCCGCATATTTGCGTAAATATAAAACACATCATGTTTTTTTACCATATTACTTTTTATATAAGCATGCATTCGAATAAAAAATAATCAATTCATACGCCTGACCTTCCTTTAATAATATTACACAATAAATGTTCTGAAATATTTCATAAATAAAATAATTGATGTATATTTTTCCTTTATTTGAATATATAAATTATTGTACTGTGTAAGAAATTATGTAAGAAAGAAAAAATGACTGAAGGAAGTCAGTTCCTTCAGTGAATCGATTTCCGTTAAAAATTAATCACTTGGAAATTACTCCAGAAATAGCTTACAACAAAATTTTCATTTTTAATATAACTTTTTACTTTTTTTAAACTACAATCACGCATTCTGATACTAGCGCAAAACCGAACTTCGACACGGAGATTGATTGAAAACTTATTATTTTCCGTTATAATACATTTCGCTTTTGTTATACTTATTGTAAAGCTAATTATTCTACTAATAAATAATAATGAAAGTCCAGTGTAAAAGTTTATTAAACATATTATTTTCTATTCTATTTCCGTCTCTGATAGGCAGTGTTCGTTGTATGGTTTCCTTTTTTTAATTCTCTTTTCAGTTAACGTCTGAACGTTGCACAATATAAAAAGGTACATAATACCTTTGTGTTTATAAGCGTATTGAGTCTTCAGTCTACTAATGAACTAATTTAATACCGCCTTATCAGTATTTACAAGAAGAATAGACAAGCGAATAAATAAATAACAGTTGCAGGTAGATCAGTAAAATAATGACTTGTCACGTTATTTCTCCAGCGTATTTAGTAAACAAACAAGATAGTAATCCATTAGCGAGATGTTATTGTGTTAATTTAACATGAAATTTCTACGTAATAATAAACAAGTACATCCAAGTATTTACAATTTCCGATCACTAAATACTAACAAGCGTACCTGCAACTTGCATCTAATGTTTCTCTCGACGTTCTACTCGGAATTGTCTTTGCCAATTAAAATAATGATTTTTCCGAAAGAACCGGCTAGACAAATAAACATAAAACTCGAGTAATTCATATAATTACCTGACATAAAATGTTTCATGGAAATACGACCATTTTTCAACTGTATTTCACTCAGTTTTCCACGTTTCATTGCCTTAGTTTATTTTTTCCTTTGTTCCTTCGTTGTTGTGTTTTTTTAATTCTTAGAAATCTAGAAGATATGACGTTGTTTTGCATGATTTTTATATATCTTGGAATAAAACAATTGATATTTATATATGTATGTATGTTGAATGAATTATAACGAGGAAGCAATGGATGATAACCTTCAAGCAACCATGGCAGTGTGCGGTGACGTCATTTGAAAATGGTTAATATTTCAATATATGTATGTAGGTAATATCAGTGCAAAGTATGCCACGAGCATTGATTAAGCAGTGAGCTTCGCGTGCACCGTAATATTTATTCATTTTCTTCAATCCTTCTACATACATACAATATATCCCCGTAGTGTATGTACTGTATTTAACGGTGTGTACTCCAGTTTCTTTGTCAGTAGAACTCCTAGTGACAAGTACTGTATATACATGCCAATATACACTCGTGACAACTTTAACTCTACACGTGAGAAATAAACTATACATACCTGTACATGTATATAGATATGTACAGGTATATAGATAGAAGTATGAGCAAGTTGTCACAGTAAAATAGAAAGAATATGGTACAGATACACAGATACATATATGCAGAGAGAATGGAACTTGTTTAACTTTGTACTGTGAATGATTTAAGTTCGTGATGTTCGCGACAATTACACAATGAAATGGAAATGTTGTATTCACGTGGTAACTAGTTATAATGATAATAGTTGCTTACAGACTTCCTTGTCACGATACCAGCCAAGTATTATCGTAATTATCTCGTTCATATAATTAAACGTTAGTACTTAGTACTGAACATTTACCTTTACGCCACCGAATAAACGAGACAGACAGAGAAAAAACAAACGGAATCAACTCAACAACTGAAAAATTATTTTCAAATAAATGTAGCATCAAACAAGTAAACTGCGAATCAACAAAAACGCTACTCGATCTTATAAATTGTATTTTGAATACAGTTTTTAATGCTTTGAAACTTTTTTCCTTTGGTGGTATCGTCTGGATCTCGTCTCGTCTTTTATCGGATTTCGAGACGAGATCAAACATGCAATTTCTAAACGAAGACGAAAACAGTATTTTTATCAAAACACTCACCGAGACTCTGAGTTAATCTTCAAATTTTTAATGTACGTTACTCAATAATTTAGTAACAACATTAATTATTATACACTTCCTTTCATTTTGGTTTTCAAATGATAAGTAAAGAGAATAATACTTTGAGAGAATTTAAGTAAATATCAAATAAACTCATCTGTTCCGTTTTTAAATGATTTACATTGAAAACCACAATATAATATTAACATTAATACACATATTTACATTCACGCTTACCTATATTTCTGTAACCTGAAACAAAAATTAAATTCAGTAGCATATTTATCGGAAATCTGGTAATGTATATGATAATAATGATTGTCGAATTTAGAAAAGAATATATAGTCCATAACCACACAGAAATACATATACATATATATATAAGTTAACCAATGTTACATGAAACTATGTTAATAATGTAATAGGAACTACATTAACATTGTAACTTGATCGCGAAGTTACAATATCTGAGCAAAGCTCGCCAGCGAGCAATGTGGCGGAGGGGTAACTGTAACAATCCAGAAATTACTTCCATACCTCCTCAACTCTGAGCTTTCATTCTTCACCAAATATGCATTTACATAACGATACACATTATGCTATATCTATTTACATATACATATCTCTATTATACAGGACTGCTTCACGCTTATTATTTAGTATTTTCATTCCGTATGCCAATAATTCGTTAATATTATTTCAACAAAACAATTTCAATTCTTCAATACAAGGTAATTTTAGTATGTTATGCTTTTCTGCCAATATTGCATGTGAATACTTGTTGTTCTTTTGCCGTACACATATTTGATTTGGAATAGGTAAGGAAACAGTACTATTTGTATGACTATAAATCGTGATGTCTAGATAGTATCAAGTCTGCTTGAAATGAATGGAAACTAAGCGGGCGTAGTCTGTAAATTTGTAAACAGCTAACAATGCAAATGCTTTACATCATCGGTCCAATTCGCACTAAATCTTATCTGGACTGGCTTGTGTCCTGGGACCCACTCACCATTCACTGAACACAAAATCTCACACCGTCCGTGCCACCGAAGCCCAGAGCCATGTCGGTGTATTTCCAAATCTGAACCTAGTACCGTTCCGTCGTTCGCACTTACATGCATGCACATCTTTATATGTATGTACATGCTGGGATGTTTATACACACACACAGAGGCCATAGATCTCTGCAAGGGAACAAGCCGAAGCACAGGATGAACACGTGTAAGGGTGAGTTTCAGAGCCGCTACCCACCACCAGTGCAAGCACGGATGAACCGGAGTACCGGAGCGATCGAGGAATCGTTCCGGAGCGCTGGATATCCAAGCGTCAAGTCGTGCGCATGAAATGAATTTTTTCCTCAGATACCTTTCTCATATAATGGAAAATTCCTCTCTTCTGTCCCTACTGCCACTGTTTACCAACCCTTTGCGTGTTTCAGCCAAATATGAACAGCACACGAGAATTTAAACAAAATGATTACTACCAAAACATAATGTTTCCGTTACGTCCGCTGTAGGGCGTGCACTGAACGTATCATTTCATTGTTTTGTACTTTTCCATCTCGTG
>JAGJTL010000556.1:0-12294 GCA_022063505.1 Calosoma granatense | reverse complement strand
TTTATTGAATAAACGTTATTTTTATATACTATCCTTTTACATAACTGTTTATTCTGTTTAGGTTTTAGTTGTATCCATATTATTTGGAATAAATCACTATACTATACTTTAGTTCTGAGAAAAACCAAGTATTTAGAACAGAAAACACCACTACTATTTTATTTAAATATTAATTGTTTACGGTGTTGATTTTTTATTGTATTTCACATATAGGTGTAATAAAAGATTGCATTAGCATTAAACTATAGCTTTGGACAAATGATAAGATAAACATAATGAACATAGTTTTTGTCATCGAATAAAAGCCGACTTTGTTTTTGTTTTGATAAAAAACATAAGCTGTTTTAATATTGAGGTCACTCAGGTACAGACTACGGAATTAATACACGATACGGGTATAAGATTCCCGGGCTCGGTTCCAAGAACCGGTTCAAAGAATCGGTTCCAAGAACCGGTTCCAAGAATCGATTCCAAGAACCGGTTCCAAGAGTCGGTTCCAAGAATCGGTTCCAAGAACCGGTTCCAAAAGTATCCGAATCTCGGGTATCCGGATACCCGAATACTTTGAGAACCGGGTACCCGAATCCAAAAAATTTCGGTTCTTGGCAGCACTAGTATAAACACTGATTTCCACTTGCACAGATTTGTGTTAACTAACTTTTGTTTATTATTTTAAATTAGCGCCTAAATGTCTTGAGAAGAAGAAGTCTTGCGCCGGCGCAAATATAGTCGCAGATATGTCAGTCAAACAGTGCTGGATTAGTTAGTTTACTTGGTATGCTGTGGTGTTGTTCGGAGCAAATATATAAATATTTCTCTTATTATGATGTGATTTTCTAGAATTTGATAATATTTGTAATAAAGTAACAATAAATTGTCTGCGACATATACCAACACAGTGATAGAATTATTTTTTTCTGAAAATGGGTAACTTTGGTTTATATAAAATGAAGAATTTTAAGGTTGGATTTGAGAAATAGTGTTGCATTATTATGGCTTGTATTTTACAAAGTAATGTACAAGATGTGTTTATAATAACTGTATTAGTATTGTACGTTAAATATGAAGATACCAACGTATGTTGTATGCCGTATTATGTAAGATGCAAATAAATATTTGCTAATGGCTACGACAAATTCGATTACCAAACGGACGACCGTTTCGTACTGGTTGCCCAAACGGAGCAGTTACAGAACGCCTAGGTTACGGTCCGATCGTTTATTCACGACCGGTAGCAACCGATTCCGTTTGTTACCAGTCGAGATACAGAATCCCGCCCGTTATCTATTTGAATATCAGAATAATGTTTATTTAAGCTTTGTACATTGTGATATATAAATTTAATCAAGTTCGGATCATGGTTTTGCAAATGGTCAAATGTTGTTTTATAATTCTCATTACGTATTCTGTTCATTTCTATAAATAAAACATCATTTTTTGGGGGACAAAATTTTCCACCTATATACAAACCTTCCAATTTTGTCGCCCTACTACACGCTACATACAAATAAGATCGAGGAAGAGAACGATTATTGGTATTTATTGCCACTTTTTCATAAGTCTGGCCTTGACTCTTATGAATAGTAATACCTTCAGTAGGAACTAAGGGAAATTGTCTTCCCAATATTTGCAAATTGCAGATTTGCCGTTTCTTTATGAAACGTACCAAAGTTTCTATTGGTGTCCAATGCACATAAAAATTTCTATTTTCTATTAATAACTTACATGTAGTTCTACAATTGATCCCGACTGAAGGTTCAGTAGATTCTAATCATACTCGAAGTGGAACTCTCTTGTCTACATAGTTACTACCATAATCAATGAAACGTAAATATCCGGTTGCTCCATTTACCAAACCATCGGACGTATCTACATTAATTGTTAACATATACCGCATATTAATTCGAAGTTGTAACCGATGAAGCAGACCATAAGTTACTGATGTTTTACAGTTTTGCGATACTGTTTAAAAATACTTCTTTCGCTTTAGCCGAGCCGTCACCGTGTACAGAATCAAAAGAAATGGCAATTGCGTACTCAGTCTGTAATGAAATGATTTTAAAATCATTAAAATTATCAACCTCGGCATTAGATTTAAATAAATGAATTGTCTCTGCTGGAATAGCACTGTTCGGATAAACAACTCCATTATTAAATAAACTAATATCAGTGATAGTCATCTTACTTAATGCCATATTATTTAGAGCCATTGCAAAAAAATAATAATTTCTCTGCTGCATAATCTCTGTTAATTCAAATAATTTAAACTGGTTCCACGAATAAGCACCCGTTATACATCACAGTGATTCACCGCGGTTCATGTTAAATACCCATTTGTCACCAACAGAAGGTAATTGTCTAAAGTCTCTTGCAACTATTACTGAAATACCTCCAAAGATTTTATTTGTTTTAAATATCTGCTGCAAACGTTGGTTAATTTGATGAAACACTTGATCCAACCATTGATATTTCATCTATAAAATTAATTTTAAATCTCTTAACTTTGAAATTTATGTATTAAGAACATCACCATTCAAACCAGCCATCGTGAATCCACATTAGTTTACAGGTAATGAAAATGCTGCATGTAAAGTCATGGCCTTAATATTAAATGCTGCTTTTCCCGTAGTGCACAAAGTAATATTTTAACTGAGCTGGGTTCAATGCCTGGTTCTGCATTGAAATATCTTAATAACGTTTGATACATCGCTTCTATTAATCGGCTTTTACCTACTCCGGCATCGCCGCTTACAAATTCATAGAGTACATCTTTTTTTACAGAAAAATTATGTAATACATGCAATAGATATTCTCGCTGACGAATGTTTGGAGATCTACATAAAGCATTATATTCATCGGTAGCCATTACATTTGGAAGCAAAAATTTTTCTGTTTGTATTTCTAAACCTGTTTGTGTCAGAATATCTATATCAGGTATATCCATATCTTATGTCCTAAATTCATCATCAATGACAATATCTGATGTTCTTTCAGGAATATCGAAATGAGGTTCTTCATTCATTGCCGCTTCATACGCTTCATCTACCATTACTGAATTCTCATAAATAAATTCACGTGAGTTCGTGCGAATAACATCTTGCATTGCCAAGAATTTACTCTCATGTTCGAAGTTTTTCTACTTCATTAGCTTCATTTCGCCATGGCATAAATAACATTAACTTTTCCCGATAATAATTTTCGGGGTCTTGATGAAAGCTATACCGTCTTAAACGAATAATTTTAGCTTTACGGCGTTTTTTGATTACAACATCAGTTTCCTCATCTGAATTATCTACTCTTACATCATCGTCATTTTCATTTGCTAATTTCTTATTAATAACATTATAATAAGCGGCATAATATGTCAGACAAATATTTTCCAGTTTTTTCGGTCGTTTAAAATATTTTTCAATTACACTATCGTGGAAAATATTTGTTGAATATTTTTCTAAATTATTTAACTCGAAATTTAATTCAAGTAATCTGACACGTTCAGATGACAGAGACGTCGGAATAAATACTTCGTCTCGGCTGCAATTACTCAGTGGCAAGCACAAATCATTATAAGCTGCTTCTTGAGCCGATATTTCTGAAACGTTTGCAAACTTATTAGCAATGACTTGAAATTCGTTTCTTAAAGTTTTATCACCACGTTTTAATTCGTCAACTGTGTCATTCATTAATTTTGTTATATCTCGATTTGATTTATTAATATAATTTATAATATATGAACAGCAGGCATATGCTTTCACAATAAATTGAATGTCCATGTTTGCTCTGTGAAGAAACAAAATTTTACGATGATAAGCATTTACCATAACATCTTCAGCTGATCTCTTTAAAAACACTCTAGTTCGTTTCAGATTTGAACGAATTGCTAATAACTATTCGTTCTCATTAACATTCAATTTAGTAATGAATTTCTCATAATTGATACTACATGACTCAGATAAAATTACTTCCATTTTGCTTAAAATATTTTTACATTTATTTCTCTCATCATCTTATATATCATCTGGCAATGGAGACAGTATTTTTGTGTGGATCATGGGTGGCAATGGCATATTAAATCTGCAGATATCTGAGTCCATAATTTTACAATTTCGGCTATGTTTATGTGTCTGGAAAGGAATTAAATTTGCAATGTCATTGTCTTTACTACTACATGAAACAAATTTATCAGTAAAATGTTGACATTTTTCTTCTGAATTTTCTAATAAATTTGGTACATTCCTAAACCATAAAACACCATGTATATGCGGGGATCCGCGATGTTGAAATTCAGTTTTAAAATAAAAATTTTCAACAGCATGTTCTTTAAATGAACCATTTGAATAGTCCCATATTTGAAACAAACATCGAATTCGATAATCAAAATACCGATCACATGTAACTGGATCCTTTCTGATTAGCCTTGCTTTCTCAAGGAACTCTGCAGATAGAGCTTCTTCTTCAGACACATCTTTTCCATCCACAACTTTATACAAAATGACCAACAATTCTTTCCATTTCGTTTCTGCAACTGACAAAGTGAAAAAAATGTTGGTATGCCTAACTGCCGAATCATTGCCATAACCTTTTTATTTTTATTTTTCCAATACAATAGAGAGCTACGAACCCTTTTTAAAATTTCATACCCGTCGTCGTGTTGCATTAAATTAGACATAATATTCAAATCTAATACTTGTGCTGCAGTATTCGGACCCGATTATTTTTTCTTCCTTAGGCAAATTCCGATAGCCCCAGCTGTTTTATTTATCTCTTACTTTTTATATGCATATAACAGTTTGTCAACACGAGCAGCTCTACGGTCGTACCTTCTAGCTTCCGATCTGTCAATATTATTATACTTTAATTTTGAAGAAATTTTTCTTAGCAAACCAAAATAAATACTCTGGAATGATAGCTGTTCAGCATATTTATCAAATACTAAACCTAAGGGTGCCTGTCCTACACCTGGTACTATCGCAACATTCATTACTTTCTCTTCATTGTCAGTCAATATTTCTGTTCCTCCTGGATTAATGATTTCCTCTTCTTCCTCTGCCACTTATTATCTCCTTTCAAATGCCGGTCCATCGTTTTGCGTATCTGTAGGATCTACAACGTAATCCTGTATAGCATATAATGGTGTTCTTACTAAATACTGACATGCTAAATGTACATAAAAAGGCGTTTTAGTTTCTAACATGTAATGTCTGTCGTACGATATTTTCATTTCAGTTTTACCTGCATTGTCAGCGTTTCATTGTTGTCTACTATTGATGGAACATTAACAATATTTCCCTTTAAACCACACTGGTGCTCATAATCCAAACTAAGAATCTGCATAAAAGAAATTCGTGCAGCACAAAGTCTTTCTTCTAGTGCCGTTAAATATTTAAGACAATTAGGTAAAACTTAAAAATCTAAACCGGTACTTTTCCGCGCAAAATTTTTTTTTTACAAGTAATAAAAAATTTATATGAACCACAATTAGCTTCTTTTAACCATAAAACCTTGTCAATAAAGTCGTTACTAAATCCTTTATTTCTTATAAATTCCTCTTTAATTGCGAACCACAAACTCCCACAACAACAAAACATATGTAGGCCCACATCTAACATTATTCTTATACATATCGATAAGTTTATTCCAGCTGCACATTTTATTAGAATGCCGAATTATTTTATTCCGTTTTTCCTCCTCTTCCCTAATTAGCTCAATATTTCTTCGCTCTGTGTGTGTTTCTGTAGCTCTGATTCGCTCATTATTTCTAAATTCTTCGTTCTTACGTCGTTCATTCATATCCTTCCTCAGTTTATCTCTTCTCTTTTTCCTTTTCTCCATTTTAGCATTAAAATATTTTTCTGCTCGTCTAGCAAAATACTATTTCTCCGCAAAATATTATTTCGTTTGTTTCTTTCATTTTCTGCATATAAACAATTCTAAATCTAAACTACACATTTTGTCTTTGTCCTTATCACTGAATTCGTAGAATGATATTTTTATTGCTAAACGCTATCGGTCATTCACTCTTTTATACTACGCTTTGTCTGTAATCTGCATTATAGTTTTCTGATATAGTCTGTCCTTACATTTCTTATATTCCGCTTTGTCTGCAATCTGCATTCTAGATTTTTGATATAATCTGTCCTTAACATTCTTATACCGCGCTTTGTATGTAATCTGCATTCTAGATTTCTGATATTGTCTGTCCTTATCTTTCTTATATTTCGCTTTTTCTGACTCTGCATTCTAGTTTTTTAATATTTCCTATATTTTTCTCTTATATGTTTCACTATATCTGGAATTTTCGTTCTCATATATTTGTACAAACGATCATATTCTCTTTTACGTTTAGCTTTTTCTTCGTTTTGTGTTCTCTTTTTATGATATTTCGCATTAACATCTTTTCTGCTATACGTTTTTTCGCTATTATCTGTATTTTGTGAATCAGTAACAGTACTTCCAGACTGTATTTCATCAAATTCATATTGCATATTTTGTATATTATCGTCAGCCGAAATGTCATTTTCTGTAAATCCGTTGTTTTCTGTCTTCTCACTGATATTAATTGCAGATAAACGTTTTATTTGCATGTACAATTTTTTATTAACATTAATGGTTCGAATGTTTCTTTTGGATTTTCTAGCCATTGTTACTTGTAATATGTTAAAACTTACTAGTAAAACTTATTTTAAAAGTAACTATATACTCGTATAATATAAAAAAATATAGAATACTACACTTTTGTTAGACACAAGAAAAGTCACTAGCAAAAACAGTGTTATCTATAATATGACTTGTCAAATTACAGGAAACAAATTACATGTAACCTCTTGCAAAACTGTTGTATTGTATGTATGTCTGTAGGTATTACATTTTCTTCTTCTTGAATCAACATGGAAGCCTGTATTACATCCTGCAACTTAATTTTCTTCTTTTTCCTGGATATAATATGTACTTGAAGAGTACTAATGAAATATAGAAATATAGACCAGAGTTATGCAGATTGTTAACAATATTTTTGTTATTATTCCAGTCACATTTCTGTACTATTATTCTTATAATAAAATGTATAATTAAGTCACTGTCAAAGCCATTATTAAACAGTAATAAAAAGATATTGGTATAATAAAAATAATATTTATTTAATTCGCACTACGGCTATTACGTACTCATATAATTACATCAAGTTTGACATGAATTATAGTACCGTCTTAACTTTATCTTAAATTTAATAACTGTACAGCATCCCTTTAATTCTTGTGGCAACTTATTATATTGAATTAAACCCTTATAAAACACAGAATTCATAGTCGCAGATTTTGCAGTAGATGGAATATAATAATTATTTCTATTTGTAATGTCATAATTATGAAAATCCTTATTGTACTGAAGAATATCATATAAATAATGTAGTAGTAAACCTTGCTTAATTCAAAATACAAAAATCATAATATTGTTTTCCAAAAACTTACCTATATCTAGCCAGTTTAACATTGTTAGCATGTCTTTTATTTTTGTATATCTGTTACAATTTAGCATAATGCGCATGATGAAGTAAATACATAGGAGTTTAGTGAACGATGGCCAAACAAATCATTGATAAATTGTAACTTTCTATCAGTGTTAGGTTTTCCTATCCACTTTATTATTAGTTGATATTGCCAACTTGAAAACTTAAATACATAAATGCACATGGTATTTAATTATACATGATAGAAAAAGATATTAATTAATACGTACGTACCATTATTGATGTATATAGTTGTCACGTATACTTATACCTACAGCAATCTGTAGGTACTGATCTATCGTTACAGTTCGCAGTCATGGCGTCTACTGGCGTACGGTGGTAAGATGGCCACGGCAGCGGTGAGCGGATGTTATGGAGCGGTCCGGGTATTCTCGTACTCCGTTGGCGGAGTTGGAGTAACTACATAATTCTTCAAGCGGGTAAATGTACGTATCGCACGTGGTCTTACACACGAGAGGCGATATTCGGCACCAAATACTTCGAGAAGCATAATACGATTCCTAGAATTGAGATAACTTCGCGTGAGATACTTATCTCGGCACCACGGCTATATACACAAGTCTACGCGAATATGAAAATGAATGCTCTCTCTCGAAGCTAGACTCAACACCACACGGTCAACACTCTTTACATCCAACCCGTTTCACGGCTACACCACGAATCTCTCCAGAAAATCGTTCTGCCACAGCAAATCACGGTCTATAACCGCTTCAGTCAGTCTCATTCGTCCTACGAGTATGGGACAAGCTAATAAATAAATTAATAGAAATATGACGTTACAAATTTAGCTTTATTTCTGTAACACTTAGTGTTTGTCAATCGGTGGTTGTTCAGACCCCGATTTGAACTTTAACTTGTTTTGGATTAAAGTAACGAACGAACCTGCCGTGATACCACTCCTTCGCTTGCGCATTTTGTTAAATATTTGCTAGCTTCTAAATATCATCTCATCCATACGCCCCATCTCATTTAGGTATAAAATCTCACTTTTGTATTTAACTGGTCAATTTATTTCTAATTATACTGTCATTCTGATTTGCTGTGTTTTTGTTTGTGAAGTCGATTTGTCCCTCATGCGTGAGTTACTCTGCGTACACCCAGCCCGACGTACCGTTTAACTTCATTTTCGTATTTTTAGACGTTTGGGTGCACTTAGTTTATTTAAAATACGTGGCGCTGAACAGTTTATACCGTTTTCGACAGAATTCAACCCCTCCCTTTCTCCGCAGCCAGTGACTAGCCGGCAATCACCCTTTTGACGAACCCTGACCAGCTAATCCAGATCTTGTCACGTCATAATGCACTGAACGCAGTGCATAGACTGCAAGATGCCGGAATTTGTTTATTTTGTTCTGTATCGGATACAGTCTGGCAACTCAACTCACGTGGGACAATCTCTCTCACTCTCTCTCTTTCTCTCTTTCTTTTTCTCTCTCTCGCTGTCAAGAAGATAAAAACAAATTAGTTGATTTTCTCTCTTATAAAATAAATCAA
Organism: Calosoma granatense; assembly: GCA_022063505.1. Taxonomy (NCBI): domain Eukaryota; kingdom Metazoa; phylum Arthropoda; class Insecta; order Coleoptera; family Carabidae; genus Calosoma; species Calosoma granatense. Next base: position 3,278 of record JAGJTL010000556.1, on the reverse strand, counting down.
TAACACTACGCAAGACTCTGTGCCGTACGCACCGAAATGTTAAATTAGTTAATTAGTTTCAAAATAATATATCTTTTCTAGAAAACGAAACGAAAAATCGAAATAATTATACAGAGAAATACAAAATAAATTCCTGTACGTAATGTGCGTTGAATAATTTATGCTAAATATACGATTCAATGGAATAGCGTATGAAACAATCAAGTGTATGTACTTACTTTATTTAATACCTACTGTCTTCAATTTAACTCCGAAAGTCAAAACCATGCAATATCGAATAATAAACGACCTTGTCTGTTAGCCAAAAATGTAAATGTTGCCTAGGCAACGTAGTACACAACAATGACAACCCACTTAGCAACATACAAACGATAATAATAATATCGCACATACATACATATATTTGTTATGTACACATATACGTATGTAATAAGTGAAATCAATTTTTGTGCTTTTATGAAAATTTATTGTTTCCATATTAAGGCTAAGTACCGTTCATATATTTATAACCCGCAAAAGGATTAATATATACATACGATATATAATATGCATGTATATCCATAATTTTTTTTAACAGATCGATAATATTTTTGTGCTCATTCACAGTATAATGCATGTGTTACTAAGCAACACTTATCGTTTCTCCGTTATTGCAACACTGGTATATGATGTTTATTCATTCATTATTCATTATAATAGTCTCATTAGTTGAGTAGTGCGTATCGTTAAAAGCCACATTACAATAATGAGTGCCATACTACATGTATATTGCGTTGTACACACGACCTCTAACGTCAGTCTATACCGAACTTTCTAACTAATAATAGCAGAGAGCAACAAAATAATGTTAAAATTTAATGATATAGTGCATAGTCTTAAGAATCTGGCCAAAATTCAAAATGTGTACGACTGCATTAGGCCCATTTTATTTGTGATGTCTATATTTGGTGTCGAGGCCTGGAGGATATTGAAAGTGGACGGTGTTTACTCCCTTCAGAACACTAGATACAGTAACATTATGGCTCTTATTATTTCAATATATACACCATTGGATGTTTCGCGGAAAACAATGCGTCTCTTTAATGGTGCACAAAGATCACTATTTGACGGTGTAACTGAGATAGTAGGGATTTTACTAATATTTTTACTTGTGGTTACTGTTACCGTAGGATGCATAATGACACGTGTCTGTTGCAAGGATGTAAGGATAAATACTTGTATGTTATGTACATATAATCACAGTTCATACTTTCTACATGTACGCATAATCATTTCAGTTAGACAAGGTTTTCCAAATAATATATAATATAGACACTAAATTGCAACAGGAAAATATCAAAATTAAACATTGGAAAATTACTTTAGCAGTCACAGTGCTTGGACTGGTGACTGCTAATTATGGTGATATAGCTCAATACGTGTTCATGGTGATGGTGTTGGTATATCAATTACGTTATATGCTTGTATTCGAGTGCAAACTTCGTATAATATACTACATTTTATTGCATCTATACTCTGTATGGATCATACTATTCCTGCTGATAATCTACGAAAGATTTGTCAGCATCAACAAATTACTGGTACAAAATGGTACATCATACCTAATATATACATACTCTGTAAAGTTTCTAGGATCATATTTAAATTTTAGGAAGAGTAACAAATATCTGGATTGTTGGATGCAGGAATCTGCGCAACGATTATTTGCTGAGACGTATATCAATGGCTAGACACTTGGATGAACAATTGTCACAAGCCATTGTGATATATACTAATGTGTTTCGATATATAATCGCTGGGTTATTGCTGCACTCAATTGTACACACATTACACAGTGCAATAATTGTTTTCTTTGGATTTGTTAAAAACCAAATACAAATAGCTTATAAGCATATATTCACCTCTTGCGTCAGAATTATTATAATAATAGTCCCATGCCAGGCCTATAAGGAAGAGCGTCGAGTTCTGGCTGCAAAGCTTAGACATCTAATTTGTCATAAAACGGATCGTAGGATAATACAACAGGTAAAATATACTAACACATGAACTCTCACTGCAAAATATTTTAATCTGGTTATATTTTTAGGTGCAACAGTACATCATGTATAATGCCACTTCTGTAACTGGTCTAATTGATTTCCAGTTTACAGAAGTAGACAATATACTATTGTTTACGGTAAGCATTTAAAAAATTATAAAAATTATTTAATTAATTCGTTGACAATTTCAGATTATCGATATAATTCTTTCTAATGTGTTGATTATTTATTCGTACGCCCGATAAAGATACTTGTGTAAAGAAGATAGTAAAGTGCAATACAATAAATTATGTATAAAACATTAATTCATTTTGAAAATATAAATGTGTGTTACGTATACGAGATAATATTTATTATTATTTCGTGTTATTATTCAGTTGTAATGATTATGGAGGTGATCATTCACTTACACTATTATTACACTGAACAAATGACAGAGCCATTTAACTAACAGTAAAGATAATCAGATCTATTACGGTGACCATTGCATTCAAAGCAATATCATATTCGTTACAAGTGTGAAAACAAGGTGCTTTAAGATATTGTAACAGTTTGCTATTACGGTGACCTCCTTGTAAAGCGCTCTATACAATATTGTTTCCATTACGATATTGTAATCGCCAATGAACTGAAGTTAAAAAATCAGTATTACCAACTCTGGTTTTGTGTTGACGTGTGGTAGTTCTGTCCGTGATAATTAACATTTTTGGTTTGACAGTTGTTGTTAGTGTTCGTTATTGATGTTTTTGTTTTGCACAAAAGCGATATGAATACGAAAAAAAAAGTTTCGAAACAACAAATTGATATATACGTAGAGCATATAATAAAAAATGAAGTTTTGCGTACTTGAAGATTGACGCCAGGAATGTCGCCAAATACCATACAGGGTATTTGGTTACAATTAACAGAAAAGTTAAATGCATGTGGAAGTGGCCCAGTGAGGGATACCGATGTCTGGAAGAAGACTTTTACTGAATGGAAGTCTTAATTTCGTAAAAGAGGGAAGGAATTAACTCCAAACGAAAAAATTTTTTGGAATCAACAGGCTTGGTTGCTGTTCAGGGTTTATCTGGTGTGATAGAACTGGGCCAGGTAATTGCCGTGGAAGATAAAATGCCTGATGTAATGGAACTGGACCAAGCAATTTCCGTGGAGGATAACATTCCTGTGGTCACAGAGTCAATGGAAAAAATAATAGAGCCTGATATCGGTGATACACGTCAGGTTGACGAAGTCTCT
>JAGJTL010000528.1:8636-29350 GCA_022063505.1 Calosoma granatense | reverse complement strand
ATGATACAAATGTAATACTAACCAATAATTCTATTGCATTTTTATTTGATGAAATTCGTTATGAACTGAATGGAATTGAAATTGATCGATCGAAAAATGTTGGCATTACAAGTACAATAAAATCGCTTCTATCTACCAATGATACTGAAAGTAAATTTCTAGAAAATGCCGCTTGGAGTCCTCATAATGACAACAATCAAATATTCTCCAGTGAAGGATATTTCAATGTTTGTATTCTTTTAAAATTGCTTCTGGGATTTGCTGAAGATTATAAAAAAATCATTGTTAATGCACGTCAAGAACTAATATTAGTACGTGCAAAAAATGATGAAAATGCATTCATAGCAACATCTGGAGCCAACACAAACATTATAATAGATAAAATTCAATGGCGTTTGCCGTATGTGTATGTATCGGAAAGTGAGCGTTTGACATTACTGAAGCATGTTGAAATGAATAAGTCTATTTACATACCGTTTCGAACATGGGAGTTCTATGAATATCCTTTATTACCTCCATCACAAAATCAACTATGGACTGTGTAGACTAAAACTCAACTTGAAAAGCCGCATTTTGTCATACTCGCTTTTCAAACAGCACGAAAAAATCAATTGGAAAAAGATGCATCATTATTTGATCATTGTCATCTTACTAACGTAAAATTATATCTTAACTCTGAATGTTTTCCGTATGAAAATTTAAATTTGAATTTTGATAGAGATCAGTATGCACTTTTGTATTCTATGTATTCAGAATTTCAAAAATGTTATTACACTATTATCAAGAAATTAATTTAAAACCCGAGCAATGACTGTACTTGATTGTTCAAACCAAAATGAATCTATATGTTCGTATTGAATTTGAGTCCAGCGTTAATTTCCCACCGAAAACTTCTGCATATTGTTTAATAATACATGATCGGATTGTAGAATATAATCCATTAACGAATTATGTTAATAAAATTGTATAAACATATTGTAATATATGAATATGTATAATCACTTATTTTGTTATATATTGTATTGTATGGAATGAATATAAGGAATCAAATAAAAAGAATTAGCAACATATACAACAGTTTTATTATTTATTTATTTAAATGTGTTATACATTACACTTTTAAATATAATCTTGAGTTTCCTGCTCATACAATTTTCTGAACTCTAGTTTAATAGTTCCGTTTTCTCCACAAGTTTCCATCGGTCCTCGACTGATTAACGCAATATCTCCTTCTCGGTTAATGTTCTCAACCTCTTCATGACTGATGTCTGCTGCAAATCGCTGAGGTAGAAACACTTGGAAATCTTCAAGTTCAGCAGTTATTGCTCTTCCAAATTTGGTTTTAATATCTCGCAGTTTTATTATTTTATATAATCGATTAACATCGATGTCTTTCAACTTTTTCGTTTGCTTGAATTCTTCGCTTGTTAACTTTGAAACAATATCTGCTTTTTCAGCCATAGTTAATATTAATATAACTTGTCTTTTTAATAGTAGAATAGTGAAATGAATACAGCATGTATACGCATGCTTAATTTATACTAATTTTCTGCAACGTTGCTGTAATTAAAAAAATAAACATAAAGAAATATTGCGAAATTATGTAAAATTCTAGGAAGTAACAAACAGGTTTAAACAAGTTTGTTATTGTGCAAGCGAATCCCAAAAATTTTGCAACGTTGCTAAAATTAAAAAAAGCTACGACGCAATAGTTGCGCAATATTGCGGAATACGGTACAGCCTGGCGCCCTGGACAACGTGGTCCTTGTACCAGGCCCCCGTCCCCGACCACGTGACCCCCTGCGTGACGTGCCTCCTGGGGTACAGCCTGGACGTGGCACTTGCCCCCGAATCCTACCACGTGACCCCCTGCGTGCACGCCCCCTGGGGGAAATACGGGCCCCTTGGGGCACGGCCCCTACCACGTGACCCCCTGCGTGACGGGTAGGTACGGTACAGCCTGGCACATTCTAGGAATTATGTGAAACAGGTTTGAACAAGTCCGTAATCATAGAAAAATTCCAGGATCTCCGCCACCAGGTCCGTACTTCACCTGAAGAAGACTTCCACGGGGAGGTCATACTACGGTACAGCCTGCGGTGGCGGTTAGGGGCTGGGTAGGTAACCCGCAACAGGATAGGCAACCCGCAATACTGATTCAGAACCCCCCCCTTATCATACTACTAATATACAATACAGGGGGCGTAGCTCAGGTGGTACAGCGCTCGCTTGACATGCGATAGGTACCGGTATCGATATCCGGCGCATCCCAGAATGGGTTTTTATGTGTAAATTTCTTAATACAAATAAACGGCAAGTGACGAAGTACAGGTAGCAGTGAGAGAATTTTAGTGCATAGATGTTTAAAACAGTAATAAGAGGAATTATAAAAACTACCTCATTGCTTGACGTCTTCATTTTTCAGGACCGGAACAGCCCGGATAGCTTAGTCGGTAGAGCATAAGACTCTTAATCTCATGGGCATGGGTTCGAGCCCCACGCTGGATGCACACTTTTTAGGAAGTCAAACTACTTTTAATCAAAAAGATTCTCCACGACAGAAAATTGAAGCTCGGGTACTGACCACTATACTATCGAGCACATATTGCTATAAATTAAAAATCAACAATAAGTTGTAAACTTTAATAAATAGTAATTTCAATTTAGTAATACCACTTTAGTATGCACTATGTTGGCGTATAATAAAAAATTAATCGTGAATATGTTTTATATATTAATCGATATTTGAAATCGCTAATCATATACATATTATATTTATAAATGTAGTATTTCATTGAAGACAGTACACCCGAGCAGGGACTTGAACCCTGGACCCTTGGATTAAAAGTCCAATGCATTTTTTTCATTCATTCATTTCAAAATATCTTTATTGTTTCTAGTGGTGTTGCAGAGACATATTATGACTTACATAGGTGCAATTTTTGTTATATAATGTATTCCTACATGCGAACATGTTTATTACATAGTTATAGTTTACTTATGCCTAAGGTGGCTTAAAATAGCATATTTTGTGTGTGTTATTTGTAGAGTGTCTGTATTTTGTGTGTGTTTTGACAGGAAATTTTAGAGAAAAAACCTGCTTTAAATAATTTTTGATTGGGAAATAATTTGTGGAGGTGTGTGTTTGTGATTGTGGGGGTGAGTGTATGTGTAGGTGGGTGTTGATGTGTGCGTGTGTGTTGTACTAGGGTTTTTCCTTAATTGCTAAGGGACTTATTTACAATGTTTTTGTGTGTGGTGGTTTATTACTGGGGATTATCCTAGTCCTTTGTTGTCCTATGATGGTTTATATTTGTATTGCACTGTTTATTTGTACATATTCTACATTTACATATTTATTTACAGGTTATTAATTACATTTGTGTTTTTCCTATTCTTGATTGTACTGGGGTGTTTGGTTTTTATTTGAATGTCTGGGTTTTTGCATGTTATGTTGTGTAGTCTTTGTTTAGGGGATTAATTCCGTCCGCGATGTTGTAGTTGTGTCGCGATTTTGTATTTGTGTGTGTTATTTGATCATGTAGCTATATTGTGGGTGTGTGTGTGTGTGTTGTGTTTTTGGTTGTGCGCGATTTTTGCAACGGCGGGGTTAGATTTTTCATTGTTTACCGATTCTTGTGTCTTGGAATGTTTACGTTCGGTGTGGGTGGGTGTTATTTAATTGTGCGATTCGACTTTTGGTGCCGCTAACGTTTCGAGTGTAATATTTAGGTTGTTAAATGTCGTATTGATCAATATTCGCGATGAATTGTGTGTATGTTTGGAATTTCTGTTCTTTTGTTTTGCATGTTGCTAATTGCTCATTTAGATCACAGACTGCGATTTTGCTGTTGTTGGGGCTGTTGCGGCTGTTGCTGTGCTTGATGCTGCGTTTGTTGTTGTGTTGTAGCTCTTGTTGTCCGCAGGTTCTGCTGTGGGATTGGGGCTGGCCTGTATTTTAGTGCAGGATATTCCTCTTACCTGTGTTTGTGTTCAGCAAATCTTTTCGGTTGCTGATTTCTTTGGTTGTTGTCCAACCAGTGTAGCCTCTGCTTGTATGCCGGGCATTCTGCGCTGTTTGATTAATGTTTTTCTCCACATTTGGTGTTTTCCTGGTTTGTGCAGTTCTTTGTGTGGTGATTGCTTGCGCAGTACATACAATAGGTTTTGGCTTGGCAATTACTTGTAGCATGCCCCATGTCTGGAAGTTTTGGCACTGCGTGATTCTTCTAGGATTGCATCTCCTTTCAAATTATATCCTTCTGTGTAGGACATATTTTATGTTCTGTGTTAGCTTTTTTGGCCGATTCTGGCGCAAAACTTGCGATTATAGACACCAGAGGCTGATTAGCGCTAGTGGCTGGTGTGCGTTTTTGCTAGTGTTTGTGCTAGTTGTCGGTAGATGCCGCGCGCGCGCGGGAAATTCAAATTTCGGCTGGTGAGCGTCTTTGCTAGTTGTCGGTAGATGGCGCTCGCTTCAAATCGGGTAGATGGCGCGTGTTTGTGGTGATGGTAATTTGAACGCTAAGGCGCCTTAACCCTGGTTAAAGGGGGGTTGGGGGTATCCTTACGCGGATTATAAAAAGGTCGGAATTATTTTTTAAATGTTTTAATTATGAAATATTATGAAACATGGAGTGGACAGATATCAAAACCTCATTCAGAAGTAAAGTTTTTTGTGGGCGGATTATGAATAATAATGACATAATTGATCCCGAGAGATATTTGGAACAAAAAAAAATCCTGCTCATTTTAAAGAATTTTTATATTGGTGGGGAGAATCACAAATTATAAATACATATATTGTGACCACATTGTGCACATACATTCACAATTTTTGAAAGTAACTAAGCCGCAACAACTAGCAATGCCAGACTTCACATCAACTGAGAATAGGGACAAGGGTGATGAAAATAATCAGGTAATATGCTCGATAATAATGTGTGATAAATTGTGTGTGTGTGTGTGTGTGTGTGTGTATGGCGCGTGTGTTATATGAGTTTCGGTATATCTATTATTTTTTCAGAAAAAGTGTTTATATTGCGCGAATCCATCATGCAGTTTACCGGTGAAATATCCTAGCTGTGAAGGGCGCTACTGCTGGACTTTTATGCCACCAACAATATGGTGTGAAGGTACAATTGCATGCTATAAACCGAGCTGTATATATTGGATAGGATACGGAACTGTATACAAATATCATCCTAAACTTACCAAATAAGTTAATGTATGAATTAGAGTGACTGACCGAAGAATAGTGCAGCGTCCACAAGGACACTTTACAACCTGCGACTGTTATCAGTGTGGCTTAATCGTAGCTAATATTATATTACAATAATTTATGTACAGAGCCGGTGTAAGACAAAATTCTGATCAAAATAAAGAATGAATTAGTATTATTATGTTTTATTGTTTTAAATTTTTAAACTGTTGTATAAAAATTCATTAACAAAATAACAATGTTATTAAACAACCACTATGAGCAAAATACATGAATAATACAATAATTATGTTTGAGTAAATTTGCATGTTGTATTTAGAAGAAAAATGTGGTACAATAACACATTAATACATATACAAGAAAAAATTAAATAAACTTCTTAAAATTTGGTAAATTTAATGCATACACTTTCCCCAATCATGTCAGTAAATATTAATGCATAATTCCCGGTATTAAACTCCGAAACTTGCTCATAACTAATTGTGGCGAACCGTTTATGTAAAAAGGTTACACAGTTGTCCAGTTCAACTAATATGCTTGGACCGGAGCGTGTTGTAACTCTTTTGCAGCTTAAGATCTTGTATGGCATATCGGCAGTCAGGTCCTTTAACTTTTCTACAGGCTTCTCTGCAGCGAGTTGACCAGTCTGATTTAGCTGATCCAGATCCATTTTTTTATCTATATAACACAAATATTTGATAACAATAAGCATATGTATAATAAAAATGCCGAAAAATAAATTTGTATGTAAAAAATAAAAAATATATATATAATAATAATACTTACTGCAATTCGTGATTACTTTTTATTTGCTTGTTTTCGACAACTGTTGTGATCTATGACTGATGTGCGACTCATTTGACATTGCTTCTGCGTGGAATACGACAGATACGAGATAACATGATTCTGTGCTCAGTCAACAAAAAAAAATTCAACAACGGAGACAACACGATCTGTTCCTTACATAACAAAAAAATCCAGAGGCGTGTTATAAATGTAATGCCGTGATGATATGACGTTGCAAAAGAAATATGAGATACGTATGCTCAATCATCAATGGAGTTAATGGGATCTGTTGCCTATATAATAAAAAAAATCCAAGAGAGTATTAACAATATAGTGGCGTGATAATATGATGTTGCAAAAAAATATGAGATACCTATGCTCAATTAACAACGGAGATAATTTGATGTGCTGCTTCCTTGAAAAAAAAAATAATATGAGATAAATATCACGTGTTGCTGACGATGCGGAATGCATTATTTTGTAACAAAAAATTATTCATAATTACCAAATATTACAGGATACCAGTTCAAATACATTTTAAAAGTGATTGAATGCACATTCAACGTCTATTGTGGTGAGTTAACGATATATTTGCTTATGTTTCAAATAGACATAATATTAATATTAATTATAAATTTGATATATATATATATAGCATTATGAGGCACTCATCGTCGTCTGATTCGAAGAAACGAAAAATGGATACAAGACTTGGTGCCAGTCAAAAGAGAATCTGCTTGAAGGAAAAAGCTCCATGAGCACCCGACATGGAAGTCAAAGCGCAAGCATTCACTACAAATTATATACAGCAGCGACAGCAAGATGTGAGAAAACAATTAATACTGGAATATATGTATGCGATAAATAATACTTCTTCTAAATGCTTATCTGTTGGTATTAATCCTCTTCAAAAATTTGCCGTTGTTGTAAATATATCAAATTCAGATTCATCAAATGAAATACATCTTAATATACATGATTGGAATGAATTTCTAAAATGCCGTGATATAATTATGGGATATTTGGAAGGCAGAAACAATGTTGAATACCAAAATTTACGGATTCACAAGCTACATTGTCACACCTTACAAGAAAATGTTAAAGCAATTTCAATAAAATGTATGAACAGGGAAATTTGTTTATCAGCTGAACAAATTTGGAAAATATTTTTTGTACTTGAACCACTTGTAACGTATTACATAAATTTATTATTATCAATAGATTTTGAAGGATGTTTCAATGATTTGATATCCAAAGCAAGCGCGTTTGTTGACGATGTGGGCTATTTGTTAAATGTTGATGCTAATAATAATAATAATATTAATAATTTATGTAATTTCGCAATGAAAGAAATGTTGTTGATATATCCGGAAATTTTTCATGAAAGTTTACTATCCTATTATAATACATGTTAAATTGTTGTATACGCTCTATATGTTTTTAGATTTGTTTGTCAGTGAAGAACAAAGAAAATATCTATGAATATAAATGAAGTTCAGTATTTGTTAAGTTTTGATGTTAACAGTCCAGAATTTCAAGCAATGAAACGTTATTACGATATTGCAAAACATAACCATTTTCGTATTTTACCGAGAATGAATGTTGGAAATATAATGACACTTCCAAAAGAGTTTTTTCTACAAGGTGGTGGAGAGATTAGTTATATTTGGAATAAATTGCCAGCAGCATGGAAAAAAGATCCTGCATTCCAGCAATACGAGCCGTGTATGAAACATGAAGACACTAGAAGAGTTCGTGCGGATCATATTAACGATTGTCTGCTAGTACGTAATTGTCCACTGTGTCTCAAGGAATTGATATATACAGCGAATTTGGAATACATGCAGGTCAGCGATGATGAAATGAGCCGGCGGGAAGTGCACAGTGATTAAGAAAAGTTAATATTTATAAATGGTATTATATGTAGGTGAAAAAAAACTGTATGGTATGAAAAATAAATAAAAAAACTATATATAGATAGTAATTTCTTTTATTAAAAAAAACAAACAAAAAATTATTCCAAGTTAAAAAATAATTTAATTTAATTATACCAATGTTCTAACATATCCAGATATTGGGTTATATTCAACGATGCGATCGTGTATAATGAGATAGTATGCCAAAGTGTTAGCGGGAAAAATTTCGTTGGATTCAAATTCAAGTCTAATATCAACAGATGCTGATTTCAATGATTCATTTTGATTCGAACAATTAATTACAACTAACGGGGCGTACTCTTTGAACTGCTGTTTACTCAGTACCGGTCCTGTGTTGCGGTCATAATAAGATTTTTGAAATTTTGAATGGTTGCCATACAACAGTGCATATTGATTCTCGTTCAAGTTTAAATTAGAATTGTCATACGGGTAACATTTTTAATTTTAATACAGTTCTATATTTGCAAGATTGCAGGCGTCAAATTGGCTCATGTTCTTATCTTTAATATTCTTTCTTGCACATTGAAATCCGACTATGACGTATCGCGGTTTTTCTAATTGCGTTGCAGTCTTCACCAACCAAGTTTGTTTCATTGTTGTGGGCAACAGCGGATACTGATACAAATCCCTGCTACGAAATGCTACCGATAACGTTTTATTAGTTTCAACAATTTTCAGCAAATTTAACCGTTCAGCATCCGCGACAGATATATGCGGCACTCGCCACTGTAATTTTGCAATGTTAAATTCAATTCTGATGTACTCTCCTATGCATTCATATCATGTCGAGCGCGAATTAATATAAGTTCTTGTTTAACATTAACAATTATTTTCTTATAGTCTTCAGCGAATCCCAATAGTAATCGAAGTGGTATGCAAACATTGAAATATTCGTTTGCATCAGCAATGTTCGATTCAAGACTCCATCCAGCGTTTTCTAGAGCTCGACTTTCGGATTCATGTAGCGCAACATATGCTTTCATTGTACTACATATGCCAACGAGCTTACTCATTTCAATTTCTACTCCATTAATCTCATATCGTATTTCATCAAACAGAAAAGCAATATCATTGTTAACAATTGTTGCATCATTCGGAGGTTTGGTTCCATCGTCGGCTTTAACAACCATCCCCTCGATGTACAAAAAACTCTTACTGGGCAGCGTGTTGTTGTATAGGAATTCTTATTTCATCTGAATTATTGAACGTTGTCGCAACGTACGGTTGGTGTGTATGTATTTCAAAACGTGAAATTGAATCATCATACCGTACATCACTGTTGATTTTTATAATGTCGGCAGACATTTTATTTTTCTGCTGCTTTATTTTGAAGCCTTGCGATATTAAAAACAATATGTTTTCTTGAGTTAACCTGATCACCTGTGACGAAGACGGATTACTGACTACCTTTGTATTGTCAGTAGTATCTTTATAACAAATTCCCATACTTTTTCAGGTGAAGTCTGACTGTGATTGTTTCACCTCTGAAACTGATTAAATGTCCGTTTTGATCAGTGAACGTGAGCGTAATATTGTTCATGCTCCGAGTGTTGACGGGTAAATAAATAACATTTGATGGTATCTCATTGATTTTATAGCCTGGCGGTACAGTTGGAAAGTATTCGTGTATTATATGTACAAGTTTATCATTTTTATACGTGCCAGTCACAATATTACATTCAATTAATACAGCGTTTACTTTAAGAATGCTCACCGGCAAATCTGACATATGCAACATATTATCTACAAGTACTCTTGATTTGAAACCTAACAATGAACCGATACTATCTTGATGAGTGAAATCAATTTTACATGAACACTTAATTTCACATTTTAACGTATTATTATTAGGGTTTAGTGTTAAAAAAGTTTTTCTTTGAGAATTTTTTTGCACAATTTTTACTTCCACTTTATCTCTGTTCTCAGCATATTCTTTTACGATGCGATTATTATTGCCGGTCACGTTCAGATTTTCCAACGCTGTACGCATATACTAAAATTGTAAGTACTTCATTGTCATAATAGAATTTATTGTTTGTTTCATCTACGTTCGGTATTGAATTGAATGTTTGCAAATTAACCAATCCAATTTGATATTCACCAAGTAGTTCAATTGGCGAAAAATAATCAGCACTAATTTCAGACGTATTACACGTAAGGGTTAATGTTAAAGACATGTTTAACGTTAGACAACTAAGACATTTAAACTGTACTACTTATTATTTATAAGAAATTTTAAACACAAATGACCGCAATTATACGTGTTATAATTTTGTATCTGATTGATGATTATATTGTATTTTAACATTTGGACCAAAATATCGAACAAGTTCTGTTGGCGGTTGTAATTTTCCGAAGCTGTCAAAGTATGAAACACGATTATTATGTTTTATATACGCTACCCAGTGAGTACCGGGTCCATTTTTATCATCTACATTTACTATAGCACACTCATGTTTTCTAGGACCTGTCTGTGGCAGGGCGTTACGCATGAAAACACCGCGAAAATATGGAATATTCCTTGCATATTCTCTCAAGTCAATGTCACTTAACGCCCTTTTTGGCAGTTTTTTAGCGGTTTTGTTATATACAATTCCAGACTTGTTTTATATGGTTTTAAATACATTCCACGACCATGTTTGCCTCCTAATGCAATGGCTTCCATATGTTTATTGTGACGTACAGATTCTGCTAGTGCTTTTCTTGCAGATGAGGCACTATTCACTGCTTTAGCAATACCCGCTGCACCTCCCGCTATACTGCCATCTGCTGATAATCCGGCGTATAGCGGTACTAAGAATAGCAATATTCTACCCTTCTTAGGTATAGGTATAATACGAGGTGACAAAAGTTTTTTTTTGTTGTGGTTTACTGTTTTTTGTTTTTCTTTATATACTCTATTAGCCGCTTTTAAAACTGTTTTTATCGCTTTTTTTCATCTGTAGTTTTTGATTTTTTCAATGCAGTACGAGCTGATTTTACAGCTTCTCCGAACACACCCATGTTTCTTGCTGTTGCTGTATTCTTGTCTTTGAATCCCATACCGAACTTTCATTTCGCTGTCATCACATTTGCCACAGTCCAGGCGGCAACACGTTCCTTAAAAGATGCGTCTTTAGATAGAACTCGTTTCTAAGCTTCTTCTGCTAACACTCTATCAGATTCATGCCTCTTTACTAATTCAGTATTTCATGAATATGCAATGTCGTGTTGTTTACGTGCAACGTCTAGGGCATTTATTCCGGGATCTCCTCTTTCTAATAGTTTTTTAGATTAGTTCCAGGACCGTACTACTGATAACTGGGTATGTGTAATTCGAATGGTAGTGAATTTATAGCATTGTTCACTATGCCATCACCGTAGACCAGCATTGATACCTCAACCATTACATATGTATTACTGGAAAACTATAAATAGTTGTCATTCTCTTATATATATTTGCACACTCGAAAATGAAGTTCATTAAGTAAAAACAGAATTTAACAGTAAAAAATTTCGATAATATCTGTACGTGTGATCAGAAGAATAAATGTAAAAAGCATAGATCTCTGTTGCCTGACAGTATACGTTGTATCATTTGCGGACCATCCAATTGCAGCAAAACAAATGTGATGCTGGGGTTGCTTACACATTCCAACGGTTTGAAATTTGCTAATGTCTACGTTTATTCTAAATCATTACATCAACCGAAATATCAGTTCCTACAGAAATGCTTATCTCGCATCAAAGAAATGGGTTACTTTCCTTATCATAAGAACAGTGATGTAGTCAGTGTAAAAGACACGAAACAAAATTCAATATTTATATTCGATGACATTGCTTGTGATAAGCAAGATCGTATGCGAAATTATTTTAGCATGGGTCGTCATAATGCAACTGATTTATTTTATTTACGTCAGACGTATGCACGCATACCTAAACATTTGATACGGGATAATGCTAATTTTATTGTACTATTCAAACAAGATGCAATGAATCTGAAACATGTATATGATGACCACGTAACGACAGACATGTCTTGCACAACATTCAAAGAGCTATGT
The DNA here is from genome assembly GCA_022063505.1 of Calosoma granatense. Taxonomy (NCBI): domain Eukaryota; kingdom Metazoa; phylum Arthropoda; class Insecta; order Coleoptera; family Carabidae; genus Calosoma; species Calosoma granatense. The sequence goes on along the minus strand of JAGJTL010000528.1, from coordinate 17,363 downwards.
GCAACCTGTTGGAAATGTAATAAACACGGTTTCGTAGTTATGAACAAAGACTGTGAGCGAGAAGGACGTTATCGAAGAGGATTTGACGATTTCTTAAAGTGGACTATTTAAGTATAAATATTTTGAACTTATACCCAGTACAATAATAGCAGCCGCAGTAATGTCCTATTATTTATGCAAGATCAGCTTGTTTAATAGGTCAGAAGCTCAATGCACTGTGTAGACTGCAGTAGTGTATTATTATATATGCAAGATCAGCTTGTTTAATAAGTCAGTAGTGCAATGCACTATGTAGATAGCAGCTGTGACACTCAGCAGTTTTTTCCCAAATGGAGAAAAAAGAGAAAGAAACTTTACAAGAAATAATACAAGTAACCGATGATATACGGAAGAAATAAAATGTTCTTAAACGCAGCCAAGCAGATACTCAACAATTACTTATTGACACGTTTAAAACAATTACGAACCCACTGAATGAACTGGTTCAACAAAATGTTTCTGTGTCCGATGAAGACATGTCAACTGTGAAACAGCATAAAAAGAAAAATAAAAAAGCAAGAATGTGAGATAGGAACATAACAGAGCTATCTGAACAGGAAGTTTCGCCTGATACATCCGGCACCAGTCAAAATACTATATTAACACCACGTAAATTAAATTACGAAACGCCTACACGATTTCCAACACCACATAAATTAAAACTTGAGACTCCTCAATTTCTCGATATGAGCGTTATTGCTGAAAAAGATGAAGAACATTCGCTCAGGTGAATGATTAAATCACACTTAGAGACGCCTGAAGGGCAGCAACAGGTTCAGAGTTTATGGGAAATAGATGAAAACCAGTTTGGTAATATTGCAGCTGAATATCTTATGTATTTTTTAACTACCGATGACACTACACTTGATAAAATATATGGTATCAGACAAGGTAAAAGTGGTAATTTTAAAATTGGAAACCAGTCAGTAAAGATTGTCCATAATGATATACTAAGTGGTGAAAATTTCTACTTGGGCACGCGCGGTCTCCATGAGCTTTTGTTTAAAAAGATTCCAGGAACGTACTCAGATACTGATAAAAAAATTATATTGAAATATTAAAGCATACCAATGCACACAGACGAAATTATGATAAATTAGGACAATTAAATGGTAATAAAAGTTACAAATGGACAAAGATTTTAAAACCGGCATTCGACCGTTCGAAGTATACGTCAGTAGGAGGTATTGCAGATCTAATGAATGTTACAAAATTAAAACGTGAATATATTTACTGGAATGACGTGAATGAACTTGTGGACCAATTACGTTTTTTATTAGCATCAAAACATGCTGGGCATACAGGTCATAATAATGAAACAGTATCCATAATTGAAGAGCTGCGGGAAGCTGATATTATCGAGTGAATACATATAGGGTGACACTAATTGAAAATAATATTTCATTTTCACTGTGTCTGTTGATAAGTTCGGAAGACGTTTAGAGCAGAGTGCGTTTGCCCTAGAAAGGAATAGTTTGAAACTTAATGAATTTGGGGAGTACGATGTTAATGGTCGGAAAATTGTTAATCTTGTTGAACCACAAGACTATAATGATGCTGTGAATAAAGAATATGTCGATAGGATATATAGTGATTTGGAAAATGTTATACAGAACATGGTGCTTATAAAAAAAAATACTGTGGAAAATTCAAATACGTATGGGTACGATGCTGGAATGAATATTATTGCGTGTTTGGCATATCCAGTATATATGTATAATGCAGCAAACAAGAAATACATTTCATACTTTGGAGCGGAAACTTGATACTCTCATTGAAACGATCTCGGAAATAGTAATCAGCAAATGTCGCGTACTGATTATTAAAGAATTTACAACTATGATAAATATTACGGTTCGACGGAAAATTGAGGATTATTTGCATAAAACTACTAGATCGAATGCTATACGGAAGGAAAACCATAACGTAAACGATAAACAAATAGACGATTATTTGCTGAAAACTACTACTAGGTCCTAGATGTAGTATAGAAATTATTGTATCTATTTATTTTAGTAAAAGTTATTTTTACAATATAAAATTAATACAGTCTTTCTTTTTAATTTTATAATATCCTAAGAGAAGCGTATCCGTAGAATTTGGTATAACATATCGTTTATCATCACTCGCAGAGAGAGCTAGTTTTTTCTGTTCAATTGTAAATATATTGTGATTCTTTGAGATAATGCTTCTAGTTTTTTTGTATACATTTCTATTGTTAAATACCGTGTATCTGTAATCGTCTATCGTTAATGTTCTCTCCACAATTCTCGATATACCTTTAGCTTTGCTATATGATGTATCATTTTCCAATGAAAATTAATAAATTTTTGCTCTTAAACCCGCAAATTCAGTCATAAGTATACCTACATTTTCATCTTTAAATAGACCTACAATTTTATTATTGGCTTGAGGTATTCCGTAGCTATTGTCGGGCACATAATCCGAAGTATCGAATCTGTGTATATCGCGTTTAATTTGTGTATACGGATCGGGGTGTGTAAATTCGTAAATCATCGAGTCAGTGTCCATGTAGAGTAATTTTGGTAATGTAAACGTTTTATAGATGTAATTATAATTAAAATCGTACATGAGATATTTTGATATATCCAAAATAGCCATACTCACCCATACCGGTTTATTAAATAAGGTTTTAACTTTATTCATTTCTACAAATACTAAATTTGACGTTATAATTGAGAGTTTATTGAAATTTGGTTGAGCAATATATTTCCTCGCTCCACCCTTTCCATCCCATTTGGAAATTAATTTTATATCACGATGATTTCTAATGCTTTCCATGGATTTACCAAACACAGCATTATTCATCAGTTTGAAGAAGTTTTTCTCGAATTCATTATGTGCATGCTTTTTAAACTCAATATTCAAGTCTATGTGAACCTTCCAGCGTTTTGCTCTCAGCACACAGAAAAATCTTTATGCTCATCAGGTAAATGATGTAGATACTCCAAATCAACTTCCATAACATAACCATAAGGACCGTTGTCGGGAATTGCACTAATGTCGAGTATATTTATTTCATCTGGTGTCAACCATTTAAGTTGCCGTACGGCAAAGACTGGGTCATGGCCCAACCATATAAATTGCATGCATCGAAATACATTAAATACGTGTCAACATTTTTAGGATCATATGATGAATTCATGTAAGGATTATTGGCATGAGCGTAACGATTACAACATTGACTGATACCGCCTCTAATTCCCCGCTCAAAGAACAGCAACATATCAATGTCAGTCAATAGTTCTAACGTTATTCCCGTCATCTTCAACATAACGTCCCACGCTAGACCTGAAAAAAACCCCATTAGTGTACTCTTATAATAATAATTATTTATTTTAGCAAAAATTTGTCTTAGACCGGTTCTGTATATACATCACATATAATATTAACTATGATTATGTCGCACTGATAAGAGTCACAGGTTGAGAAGTGACCTTGCTGACTCTACAGTATGCTTGGGTCAATCGCCATGCTACTACGTAAGCATAACAAAGTGGTGAAATGTTAAAGTCAATTATATTTTTTACATTTCCTTACGTTCGTGGGATATATAAAAAGAACTTATCGGGCGTTGTAAAATAATGAGCTGGATCCAGAGCGTATGATTTAAGACACACATCTCTGAAATTTTCAAATATATCAGCAAGTAGAAGCACTCAGTTTGCAGGTACAGCTCCATATAATCGCCCAGCGTCTCATGATTGAATGTTTTCCATACTGCTTGTTCGTGTGAATAATCTGTATCGTCAATACCCTCATCACGCAATTTCGAATAGAAAGATCTTTGTTCTGGCAATGCAAACTCTTCCAAACGATCCCACGAATTCACATAGCCAAATGTGAATACACCTTTGCGCCACATCAGCTCGAACTTTAACTTATTCGGAAAATGTTTATTCATCAGTTTGAATGAATCGGGTTGTAGATAGCTGGTGAGCTTGTCGAGCGCACTACCTATAAATCTGTATGAATCAAGGAACCGTAAGGATATGTTGCCAATCTTTTTGGAAAATGATATGAATCGTTCTTCATTACAGAGTAACACTGTTATTGGATCTTCATCGAGTCCGAGCTCTCTCACCAATAAGTGACTGTCGTAACCACTCAAATTGTGGAAAAATACAGGAACGTGATGCGGTTGTTTGTAATTCAGATAACAGCTACTGTGAGCAGCACCGCGATATTTCCTAATAAAAAAAAACAAAAACAAATAAGTTTCTTCATATTATTTTAATTTAAAAAAAACTTACCAGACAAGTGGCAGTGGTCCCTAACTTTTTTGCTTTTTCCTTCGGTTTCATCCGACGAAAACGTTTTTTGACAAATGTACATACTGTGTGTGGTCGCAGGGATATAGGCATATGCCTGCAAAACCGAAGAAATAACCATGGCAACATGGTTATATAAATAAGCGCGGGTTCGATTCCCGCCTGGAACATTGCCATACATGTGGTTCGCATTCCACAAAAAACTGTAGGTGCCGTCCTGGTGTGAGCTGGCAACTCCGCTGATGGACGTTAATAAATGCTTATTTGTGCTACCCCGGGCAACTGGGATATAGCGTGATGTTGCGTTTTTTTTTAACATACTGTAGCTGCATCATAGTCTGCCCAATCATCCGACGTCATCTCTATTTCAGCTTTATTTTTGTAAAACATGTTTTTCATATCTGCAACACTTTTCAATCGTTTGAGAAACCATGCGGAAACTTCGGGGCCGCGATATGACTCATAAAATGATAACGTATCATCATACGAACATACTACTTGATATCCAACGGCGTAGGGTACATGGTGTTGATATGCATATGTATATATGTATACGGGATTTGGTTGACAGGAGTCGATGGGGACAGTAAAACATTCGAAGTCAGCATAAATAACGAATGGATGGCGCTCTTTCCTAGTAAAATTTATAAATTGTAATCACTTTGTCGTATCGTTCGGCACAATAATTCGTATAGCATCCATACAATAATTTTCATGATTCTTCAGTGCCAAAATACTATAAGCACTTATCGCAAATCCACTTTGCATGCAAATTTTTTGAAATCTGTAATGATAATAGGCGCGATAGTGATTTTATCCATGCATAATGTACTTTCTCATCTCGATTCCAATAGAGTAAATTAGCATGTCTGTTCTTCTTTTTTTTCGTATAATGCAACGGTCCCACTATATTTTCACCATCAATATCTATGCCGCATACATTCACGGAAATGTCATTTTGTTTTTTAAATTTTTCTATTTCCGACAAAAGAGTGGGGAGGGGTTATCTAAAATTTGGGGATAGCTTGATGTACGGTCAGAATTCTGTTCAGCGGGATTGAAACAGGCATCGTGCGCCCAGACAAAACATTTTTCATCACTTTTATTACATTAATCACCGCCTTTTTATTTTTTATTGATGCGGTAAATCTATATATGATGATCCGCCACTTTTGGTAGGATAGATTTTATTAATATTCACCTAAGAATAAAAAAAAGAAATATCTCACACATGAGCTATAATTAGAAATGTATTTTCATACTACCTGTAGATAAAGAATTTTATTTAACGCCTTTCTACTATCCCGTTCCTGGAATTCTGATATTTGTGTTAGAATTGGATCACGCACGTTTTCCGGGAACCATATTGTAAAATTATCGTTAAGTGTCACCGGTGCCATTTTTGCCGTATGATACATTGTAGCCATATGTGTTATATCACCTTTTTTAATCGCGTACTCACACGCTAAAAAGCTATTCATTTTGACGACTGATTTATACTTCGACATAAATTCACAAACATTTTGCACCAAAATAAAAAAACATTGTTCCAAATATCTGTCGGGATCAATTATGTCATTATTATTCATAATCCGCCCACAAAAAACTTTATTTTTGAATGAGGTTTTGACATCTGTCCACTCCATGTTTCATTATATTTCATAATTAAAACATTTAAAAAAATAATTCCGGCCTTTTTATAATCCGCGTAAGGATCACCCCCCTACACCCTTTTAGCCAGGGTCAACGCGCCTTGGCGTTCAAATTACCACCACCACAATCATGCGCGCCATCTACCCGATTTGTAGCGAGCTACTGACAAATACCAAAGACGCACACCAGCCACCTTCGAAATTTGAATTTCCCGCGCGCGACATTAGCGCTATTCAGCCTCTGGTGTTGATAATCGCTAGTTTTTAGCCAGAAACGGCCTATACTACCTACTTGATGTCATCGATGTACACCAAACATGTCTTCCAGTGAAGACCTTTTAACACGTATTCCATTAGACGATTGCCGGGGTATTACATAGTCCGAATGGCATCACAAAGAACTTCCATAACCCATCTCTTACACTAAAGGCAGTTTTCTCCAGGTCATTTGGCGCCTGATACAGTATCCATAGTGTCGTCTATCCGCGGCAAAGGGTAGCTATCTTTTTTCGTGACAGCATTTAGTTTCTTGTAATCTACGTAAAACCGGGTGCTACCATCCTTCTTTTTAACTAGCACGACTGGTTAGCTCCATGGGCTTGTTGAAGGTTCAGTAACACCACTTTTCTGCATTTCCTTTACTATTTGCTTCCGAATTTATTGTCTTCATTCGCAAATATAGACATATACTTCTCTAGCATCTTCTTCGCCTTCTTCCTTTCCAACCCAGTCACCGTATTCAACCATGTGTTAATGAACTTGGCAGTTTCCGCACATGTTACAAGCAGCTTAATTCTGCACTTCTGGGGAGGATTATCACAATTTACTATGGCTTCCACGGCCTGACAATGCCCAACCAACGTTCCTCTATTGGGTGTAGTCGGTGACCTAAACACATTCAGCGCTCTGATTGGAATCCGCGCATCCTTTTCTGTATTTACCAGCGTCCTTTCCACTATTACATTCGTCGCCTCTCATCAGCACTCTTCTGTTTAGATCCAATGTTAGACCGTGCACTAACATAAAATCAATGCCGGTTATTGTCTCATCCACAATTTCGGCCACTAGCAAGGTGTGCATAACTGTCAAAGTTCCGATTAATACCATGCTAAACACTTTTCCCAAAAATTGCAGATTCCTCTCCTGTTGCCGTTTGTAATTTTTAACCAGCCAGCCGCTCTACGTTCCTTCCTGCCAGGTCCGGTTTTAGAATTGAATGTGTTGCGCTCGTATCCAGGGTTAGCATCAGCGATCGTCCATTTACAATTCCGCAAACCGTCAGATTATTACCTTTTCGACCAATTTGTGAAATGAAAACATTGAGCTGATTCGTTTTAGTTTAACGGCTGTTTCACTTCGGAAGCACAATTTTCAATCTCGATGCTTCGCTTCCTTGCGGGCGAGTTACAATTTGGTTGGTTACAATTGCGTACAATGTGTGCAGGTTTTCCACAGTTGAAACACTTAAGCTCTGAACTGCTTCATAAACCTCTTGTTACCTGAGAAAGGCACTAGATAAGCTTGTACATGATATTCTCCAGAGATAGAGGCTACTCCATTTCCACACGATGAATTTTGTGTGCTGGTCGGCTCAGAAGAGTTACAGTCTCTTGTGTGAGAGCATGTGACACCGTTTCAGCAAAGGTTAATTTGACATCGAGTATGTTGCCCGGTTCGTATCCATATCTCGTATTCCATTTGTAAATGACTGAATTTTTACTCTCTCAATGAAGTCCGCAGGTGCATCTGTTCTATCTGGATTGCGTACTCCTGCCATGTCTCATTGGCTTTCTGGCAGCGATTCAATAGTTCCATCTGCAAAATTTGTTTTCTATGCTCACTGCCATACCGTCTTTGCATTGCAACCATTACAGCACCATAATCACTCCGTTCATTCATTCTCTGGAACTATTTGTAATATTTCCGCGGCTGAACCCTTCAGCGAGACAAGTAATGCTGCTCTTTTGCCTTCATTTCACTGACGATTTTGGTGGTGTAATGTGTTCACCTCCTCTTCTACTTTGTCTTGTCGGGCTTGGAGTTTGGCCGAACTCTCCTCGATGCGCGAAAGTCGTTTTCTACTAAAGATGCTTGAAGCTGTTTCTCTAGTCGCGAACATTTTTCTGCCATCCTGACCTGCATTCGGTCCTCCATTTGTGACGAATTTTCATGCATGCTTGTCTGAATTTGTTCTTGCATTCCTGTCAAGGCGGCCAATAGCAAATTCATGTCAACAGGTGGAGTTGACTGCGGTCCTTCTAGATTTTCCCTAATTTTAGGGCCCGTTTCTGAAGCACCTTGATTAAATTCGTACTCCTTTACCTCAATTCCCTCAGACTCTATCACTTCTCGCAGACGTGCCTGGAGATCTGCTTTCTGCCCAGTTACAGACAAACCTCGGGCTTCCAAATCCTGCATCTGTGGCATTTTCAGGTTAGCAAAGTTTACCATGATGGAGAATTATTAAACAAGCCCACTTCTGACATCAATTACTACGAATTTTGCTTTTCGAAAGTACCTTCCTTCTACTCGTAGTTCGACCACTGGATTGTAGAGTAATTCCTAAAGAAATAACACGAATTTGTCGACTATTAATGCTTTATTTTATTTCTCTGTTATATTAAAACTGATTCCTTTCAAAAAACCTACTGACAGTACTCTCCACTTCAACTGTCTCCCTGATATTCCGTTTTTAATTGTTCTGTTTGCCACCTTGATAATTTTGTTTGTGTATGTGTATATAT
>JAGJTL010000473.1:215652-230582 GCA_022063505.1 Calosoma granatense | reverse complement strand
TAAATTTGCAAACAATACCGAACTGAAAGTTAGTATGTTAAAATTATAAACATTTTTCTTAGTAAACTACTAATATGACTACGATCTATATGACCTATTTTAATTTAACCCATTATTATCTCGCTGTGGAGGTAAGACAACGGAAGGTTTCAACATAACAATATGAACCCATAATGGTAATATAGCCGAGTAGTGCGCCGCGTTGATACCTGCATCAGATAATAGTAGCGTTATCGCTTGATGATTGTGCAGTGGCGGTTCTCGGGACACATAACGTATGTGTAGTGATTCACGCATTTGATGTGTATTAATTGCTTCCTGTAAATATAGGACTGGTGCATTTTTCCATGCGGGGTCAATGTCTGCGTTATAGACGTATACATCTCGGCGGGAAATTTGCGCCATTGCAGTAAGGTGGACACCTCCTCCCAATACTTCTTGGCCATTATAACGGATCGCTACAGCAGTATTATGAATTAATTGCTGCACACTGTCATATTCTAAATGTAATCGATTATAATTAAGATCATAAAAGTCACTGTGTAATGCAAATATAACTCAGCATAACCAAGGGAACAACATATCGTGGCGCTGATGACCATAAATGACCAGCGAAAATGCATGAAATAGACATGAGTTATCACCTAATGTTGCAATAATATGTCCCTGTTCTTCAGTAAATAGCGAAAAGAAACGATCCGTAAGTCTTTTATCAATTCGATGTTCTACTTGCTCTCGATCGTATACATAACGTTCATGGTGTGCAATGTCATTCAACCATTGCGTGGTCCATAGATGTAGAGCAAGAATAGTATTGAATTCCTTAATATACTGATCTAATGGTAAATTAATTGGAATGAAACTTACCGCATTTAGAGCCCTATGTATTTGTGTCGCCAAGTCACCTGGTAACATTGGTGATGATGTATCGAGACGAAGACGATTAGGTGCTTTTGCCGTTGTAGGTACTGCACTAACTTGTAGTGGCAACGATGGCGATGGTAATGGCTGTTTTATTTTCTTAACAACATTACTACTACTTTTCTGAACTATGGGATTCTGCACCACGACTGGAATGTGAATGGAGCTGGTTTTTTGATTCCAATCAGTAACTCTATATGTTAGTTGACCAACTTGCGGCATTTGTGGTGTTATTCTTTTCGTGAGCTACCACCAATGCACGTGACGTAAGAACATCTACAATAGAAAACCAATCAATTAATTTACGTATATCCTGAAAAAGATATATATATTCTGGATCGAAACGTAATAAATATAGTCCATCTAAATCCCGTGCACGGCTAATAGCCGTATAAAATTGGCCATAACAATTTAATCCTTCAGCCGACACGGCTACCATATCCAGCGTTTGTCCTTGAGCTTTATGTATATTTACGCCGTATGCCAAGTCAAGTGGGAATTGTTCCCGGAAATATTGACCATCACCATTTGGATAACGTACATCCTGACGCAGGCGATGTACAATTAAACGTATATGAGCATTAGCAGGATCTAAAATAACAATATAATTGCCAGACATATTTACAACAATTGCAATTTTACCATTAACCCAACCATGTTGAATGTTATGATTTTCCAAAGCGTCAGTCGTGCACCCAATCGCAAGCGAATACTCCTAGGCATCAGTATGTTCTTTTGTTCTTGCATTTGTATAAAAGTGCGCACATTTTTTGTAAGTGGTTTGCTATTAACATCGAGATTTTGGGCAATGCACGTGTGTTCACCGATTGCAGGTAACTTATTGAGTTCAATTTCATTCATTGCATCTTTTTGACGTCGTAACGGGAACAATATCAATCCTCGACTTGTCATATCGATATCATGCAATTGCGCGTCAGTTATAACCCGACTGCGCAACATTTCAATATCCTCTGGTGTTGAATTTGCAAGACGAATGCGAGACAACATATCTGCAAATCCACGATCGTTTCGTTGACGTACAGCTTTTTTAAGTACCATTATTTGGTAATCACTTAGCAATTCCGGTTGCCAAATGTGTTTCCCTATTGGAGACAATTGAACCGAACATAATTATACTTTTACCCGCAAATCGTTTGTTTTGTAGTTGTTGTTGTTGCTGCTGCTGAATAATATTTTCATCATCAGCACTTGTTAACGAAAATAGAATAATGTAATATTCAAGGTTTTCCATAACATTTTGTTCCAACATTGATACTTCATCAATTACCAACACTTCCGTACGTTGCAGTAGATAAGTATCGTTTGTGCCACGTTCTAAATGACTAATGAGATCTGATCCCATATGGAGATAAGAATGTATTGTTATACCTGTGTTATCCGGCGTGCGAAGAGCGCGCGTACTGCAACTGAGTTGGCAGCCGCTAGAGGGGTCGAGGTGTAGAAGAGAGGAGCAAAGTGAAGGTAGTGAAAAAGAGTGTGTAGATTAGACAATACAAATAACACATGGTGGTAGCGGTAAAACAAATAAACATCAGTGCAAAAGAACAACGAGATTCGTCAAGAGCACAGGTCAGTGAACAAAGAAAAGCAGTCTAGACAGAACCATAACCTAAAAAGAAAAATTTTTTCGGTGGGAAAAGGATCCTGACCAAGCATGTCACAGTCTCAAGGGACACAATACCAAATCACGCCACCAGAGCGTTTTCCATTTGCAACACCTGCAGAGTGGACACTATGGAGCAGGCGATTCGAACGTTTTCGCATTGCGTCAGACTTGAACAACAAACCTGAGGAAGAGCAAGTCAATTCGCTAAACTACATGATGGGAGACCAAGCAGACGACATTTTAATCTCGTTTAATCTGACAACCGAAGAAGCAAAACAATATCAGACGGTGATGAGACGGTTCACACAACACTTCATCATCAGGAACAACGTAATCTTCGAGCGGGCAACCTTCAACACAAGAAGCCAACGCGAAGGTGAGCCAATTGAAGAGTTCATTACATCACTTTATAATCTTGAAGAAACGTGCGAGTACGGACCACTAAAGGAAGAAATGATCCGCGATCGCATTGTGCTTGGCATCAGGGACCGCAAGCTGTCGGAATGCTTACAACTGGAGCCAACACTAACCCTAGCGAAAGCAACGACAACGGTACGAAACGCGGAGGAAGTAAAAAAACAATCCAAGACCCTCCACACCGAGAAAACCCTAACAAAAAATCAAGAAGTAAACGAGATCAAAACCAATCAACAGGGGAAAGGATCAAGATGGCAGAAACCAAAGCCACAACCGAACCAAAGGTCAAACACGCGTACAATAGCCAAGAAGTGCATGCGTTGTGGAAAAGACCACAAGAGAGACCAACAAAGTTGCAAGGATTAATTGTGGTAATAATTCGATAATAATTAGAAACGTGTGGTTGCCGTTGGAAAATGAAAATATGCAGCAGCAAGTGCCAGATGCGAGAAGTATGTCGTCTTGTGATCAACGTGTCAGAGAGAGACAGCCTAAGAGAGTGATCTTTAACACGGAAGTAAGACAAGGATAGAAAGATTGCTACCCAAGGTCGAAATGTCAAGTGCAACAAGGGCGACGAGAAAGACAGACAGGGGAACAGCATGTAAGAGACGAGGATAGACGGCACCCTGTAAGATACGAGACGAGGCAAAGACATAACACCAGCAAGCCCAATCGTATGCATGAGCAACAAGGACGGAGAAGAGGTATGTTCAACACTGAGACAGATAAACATGGAAGCCAGGTCAATGACCGCAAGGGCGGTAGCATTTGTGACACCCCGGCAAGCAAGTCTGGATCAGCGGGGAAGCAGGTACCGATAAAACAGATGCGAGAATGTGGGTCACAGACTACAGATAACAACACAAGTGGTACCAAAACAGTTACGAAAGGAAAACATAACAAGCAGTATAAATCCAAGAAGGATGAATGTCAAGAAACAAAGGATAAAAAAAACTCGCGATGTTCCTGTCTATATTGTACAAAATGTCATTATTCCAGCTAGAAGTGAGGCATTGATATCAGCGTCATTAAAGAATTCGCTAGCGTCCCATGTCTTTATGACTGAACCAGCAGATGTACCTGTTCATGGAGTCTCTGTGGCGCGTGTAACATGTAAAGATATAGAGAAAGTACCTATCCGACTAATGAATGTGACACAAGCAGCAGTAACGGTAAAGGCGCGTACTATCGTTGGATATGCGCATGAAGTTCAAGAGTGTAAAATAAGGGATTGTGATAACATACCGTCTCATCATAAACAGCCTATGAGAAGAATAGATAGGCAAGACGGACTTGATGTAATTGACCAGATAGATATGAGTCACTTAGATACCAGTGTAAAAAGAAAGCTACAGGATCTGCTAATAGAATATGCGGATGTATTCCGTAAGAAGGATCGCAAGTTAAGTTGCACAACTAGAGTGAAGCATCGGATAATTACAGAGGATGTGATGCCGATTGTAAAAAGGCCGTATAAGGTGCCATTTGGACAGCAAGAATTGTTGCAGAAAGAGATGCAGTCATTATTGGACAACGATATAATCACGCCGAGCACATCAAGTTTGTTCTCAACAATGGATTTGGCAAGTGGCTACTTTCAGCTAGAACTAGATGAAAGAGATCGAGAGAAAAGTGCGTTCAGCACACCATTCAATCACTATGTGTTCAAGCGAATGCTGATGGGATTAAAGAATTCACCAGCAACGTGGCAGAGAATGATGTACGCTGTATTATCAGGGCTGACTGATCAGCAGTGCCTGGTATATTTGGACGACATCATCGTACACGGCGGTAAGGACGTGGACGAACACCTGCTTAGATTGAGAGTAGTATTCGAGTGCCTACGAGAAAATAAATTGACATTAAAACCTACAAAATATAACTTTCTGCAGCGAGAAGCTCATTATTTAGACCACATTATAACAAACGAAGGATGTAAAACGGATCCAGAAAAGACAAGAATAATTAAAGACTATCCGCAACCACGGAATGTTCGCGCAACCTCTGTCACAATTGACTAAGAATAACGTGCCGTTTGTGTGGACAGGTAAGCAAGAAGATGCATTCAATACATTGAAGACTGCTTTGTCAATACCACCAGTTCTATAGTACCCTGATTTTTCAAAACCATTCATACTTGCTATAGATGCATCTGGATTGCGATAAGTGGCATCTTAAATCAGAAGCATAATGGATTTGAACATCCTATCGCGTATACTAGTCGCACACTGCATGACGCGAAAACACGATATTCCACCACAGAACAAGAACTGCTAGCTGTGGTATACGCAATCAAACATTTTAGATGTTATTTGACTGGAACGCATTTCACGTTGATTACGGACCATGCACCGCTACGATATTTATTGTCGCTCAAAGATCCGAGTTCAAGATTAGCCAGATGGGCGCTGTCACTGATGGAATATGAATTTGAAGTATAGCGCAGACCAGGCAGACTAAACACCAATGCAGACGCCTTATCTCCAGTGTTTATGGAACCTGAAAATACCAGGAGTAAGAATAAACAAACAGTGCGAGCTGTCAACCAAGATTAAGATGATCGAGACAATTTACTGGAGCCTATAGCATCAGTGATCTGGGACCGAGAAATGATAATGACAGCACAACTCAAAGATACTGACTTACTTAAGATAATAAACAGTGTCAAGAGGGAAGGAAATAACACCTATTATCTGAATTCCGATGGCGTACTTCTCAAGACCAGAGAAGGGGCTGAGAGGCATGATAAGCTTGTCGCACCGAAAGTAATGAAAAACAAAATTATGAGCATGTTTCATGAACCACCAACAGTAGCGCATTGTGGTTTTACAAAGACGTTGGAATTAATAAGGCGCCATTTCTATTGGGAATGGCCAGTGATATAAAAAGGTATTGTGACGGGTGTCATTCATGCAGCATAAGGAAACCCGGTCATAAAACCAAGGCTACGTTACAAAAGATGCCGGTACCAGCAGAGATATTCGGGTTAATTGCAATCGATATAGTTGGACCACTCAATAGAACCAGAAACGGTAATAAATATATACTAACTTGCATAGATTATTTGTCGAGATATCCAGAGTGTATTCTTCTACCGGACATACACGCGTCAACGGTTGTTAAAACTTTTGCAACAAATGTCATCGCACGCCATGGAGCACCAAAAGCATTATTGGCAGACTGTGGTACACAGTTTGTGTCTAGACTATTCAAGGAATTATGCAAGATATTAAGAAAAATTACAGACTACACCGTATCGACCCGAATGCAATGGCATGATAGAGCGAATGCATCGCACAATTAAAACAATGCTGTCATATTTTATAACAAATGATGAAGATTCTTGGGATGAATGGCTCTCGTTCATTATGATGGCATATAGAAACAAGGTGCACAAATCAACATACGAAACACCATTCTTTCTAATGCATGGCCGAGATATGGAATTATCATTTCATACGGTACTAAGACCACATCGCGCACCATATGATCTGGACGAGAACTACGTGGCAGAATTTGTGCAAAGAGTACAGCTAGCGCATCAACAAGCTGCAGAAAAGCTGAATGAAGTTGGAGAAAATCAGCAAACCATATCCGCGACAACAACGAGGAACAAGAATTATTAAGTGGGTGACAAAGTCTATTTGTACACACCAGCTGTGAAGCTCACATGAATCGCAAGGAAATTTGCACCAAAGTGGTCTGGTCCATATACAGTGATAAAAGTTCTAGGTCCCGTAACGTATAAAATAAAAGAAATATACGGTAATAAACAATGTAATGTACACGTAAACCGATTAAAACCGTGTGAAGGGCCAGTAGTAATTCCGCCGCGGTTAAATCACAGTGATTCGTACAATAGTGACACTGATGATGAACAAAGTGTTGTGAACAATAACTATGACGTCGAGTTGGACAATGGACAATACGAACCAGAGGGTAATATAGATGAATTACCCGCCGGGATACCGGAGGCTGACGCAGATAACGCAACAGCCCGCCCTCTCTCTCCGCGTCTGCATCGGACCCGTAGTCAAGGGCCGGTACCTGACCTGCCTTGGGTTTTGCCGAGACGGATCTGAACTAAGTGCGATAAAGATAAACTGTAAGACAGTGTGAGTGCGAGAAAGACAGACAGACAATGACGGTAAAATTAGTGTGTGGTGTAGTGACAATTATGTGCTTAGTGACACTTAATCAAAGCTTAATCGCATATGACTGTCGTCATCCAGTGACAAACATTACGGCCATATCGTTACGTGATGTGGGCCATTGTCCAGATCCCAAGACGGGATACAATGCAGTGAAAAAGAGTGTACAAATACTGCAGCGACGTACATTTGATCAAATTCGCGTTAAATCATGTCTCATGGAAGTAACTCGATTCATAATGCATTGCGGAATGCATAGCCACAATTCCATTGTACATCAAGGGCTGTTGACATATGTGCACACGGTCGGTGCGAATGAGTGTCACAACATGCACCGGGTCAGGAATTACCGAGGATTCCCAGGCCAAGCCATAAATCAGGCAGGGCCAGGTTGATATCAATGGAAGATGTGGCGGCGCGGTGTTCATTGAAAATGGCATAACATGGAAGGACGTGGTAGTGACCGCCACGGTAAAAATTCAATTAATGGCCTATCTAGCCCAAGTCAAGCTTGGCACTAACCTTATCAGTAATGCCATTCGCCGAGAGAACGGACGGGGAGTCAGGGGCTGAAGAACATGCGGATTTATGACATGCCTGTGACAGCCCCAGGTCAAATGCAAGACGGCACGTCAGAGAGTCAGAAGGTCTCCTGGGTCCAGTGCCTGCAGATGGCACAGGCATTCAAACAGTCGTATATATACGGGTTCGTGGAATACCTTATCAACCAGGAAATACAGCTCCTGGATACCAACCGTCGGAGGCGCCGACGGGAGTTCCGGCTGACCCAGCGGCTAATGGCGGGCGAACCCATGAACGTGGATGAATGGGAGGAAGAAACGTCCTCCGATGTCGAGACCACGGTGTCCGAGGGGGAATCGAGCGAGAGCAACGATAACGCCGACGTCGTCGTGGAGGGCGAAGTTCTGCCCGAATATGTGGAGTCCGGTGGAAGTGACCGTGAGTCCGGCGACAGCAGCTCCGAGTCAGAGATGGGCGCCGAGGTGATCGTGGAAGACGAGGGAGAAGATGAGGACGACGTATGGGACGCCGAGACGGTCTGGTGGTACGAGCCATTAACGCCGCCGCCCGAGGACATGTGGGCGTTGGATGAGTGAAAGTGCCAGTGAAGTGCGTGGACACCTGTGCAGTGCCATAAGACATCGTAAAGATAAGTGCATGTTAAGTTTAAGTCATGTAAAAAGAGAAACTGCATGTTAGTATAAGTTAAATTTTCGTGTTACCATAAATCGTATCTATTATTCATTATATACACATACATTACCATTGTTTTATTAGTTGTTTGTCTTATACATTGACAAAACGAAAGATTTGTTTTAAAAATATATACACGTTATCCCACGAAGTTGTGTTAAACTTAAATTCATAGTACAAAAGAATATGTGTGTAAACGTGTGGCCAGTATGCAACGAAAAAGCGAAGGTCAACTAAGGAGACCTTCGTTTTTAACAGAGAAGGGGCTGTTGTTGGAAGCCGGCTCTGTTTAAACTAAAAGGGCTGAGCCGTGACTGGACGATTTCCGAGAAACGCGAGAGTAAACAAACCAAATTCCGAGAACCGCGGTAGTAAAGATGTCAAAAGTAATGACTAGTACGTACATAGGCTCGTGATAGCGTAGCAGCAGCAGAGTCCACGGGGATCATAGGGCGATCCAATCCTTAATTCGGGAGCGGATTAGATAATAATAAATCTCTTTATTTTAGCAAATTTGCTATTTACATCATATATACATTTTAAAAAATCTTAAATGCTATATCACTACAATTTTGTAAAGTGATAACAGTTGCAGTTTGCCGACCGACCTTGCTGACATTACAGATTTCGTTCAGTCAATCACCTTGCAATATTATCACATTCCAAAGCATGTGCTTGTAAGTTATACAGTGCTAACTTTAATTTCTTTTTGAATGCTTTGGCATTTCTTGAATTTTTTATTTCCTCATCCAGGTCATTGAACATTGCCATACCTTTATCAAATATTGTATTTCTAGCAAAATCTTAATGTTTTCTGCTTATATAAATATTTTCCCTATTTCTAGTGAAATGTGAATGTACGTTTCTGTTCTTAATAATTTTATTACTTAGGTAATTCGGGGTCAAGTCATTCAAGGTTTTATAAATAAACGTTATTATTTTGAGGATAGTGAAATCCTTAATGGACAGCCAGTTCAAAGCTATTAACATGTTTTCAATTTTGCTATATCTATTAGCTTTTAAAATTACCCGCATTGCTTTATTTTGCATTTTTTGTAATTTATCCATACATTCATTATTCACCAGAAATAAGATTGTATTACAAAACGTGAAATGTGGCAAAACTATTGTATCATAAATTAAAATTTTAGTCTCTATACTTAAATGCTCACTAATTCTACATATAAAAGTTATTTTCTTAGCAATTTTCTTAACAATGTAATGTACATGATTCTTAAATGTTAATTTAGAGTCTATAACAAATCCCAAATATTTGATTTCTTCAACATATTCTATTCTATAATTTCCTATTCTAACACATAATGAGTCTAATTGAATTTTATTATTCATACCCTGCCTACCTATAATCATACATTTTGTCTTATAGTTTAGTTTTAATTTATTTACAGCTAGCCAGTTATCTATTATTTTTAGATCCGAGTTCAATGTTTCAATAAGTACTGTATGATCCTTATTTTCATAGTAAATCAAGGTATCGTCTGCAAATAATTGAACACTGCAGTTATGCAATATATTTGGTAACTCATTTATATACATAACGAAAAGTATTGGGCCCAGCACACTACCTTGAGGAATACCTACATTACAATCTAACATTAATGATATACAACCACCAAATTTTGTTTTTTGTTTTCTATTTAATAAATAATTGGTAAACCATTTCAATACAACTCCCTTAATACCGTATTTCTTTAATTTTTCTAAAAATTTGTCCCTGTCTATAGTTTTAAATGCTCTTTTTAAATCTAAAAATACTGCTATCAGCGTTTGATTATTATCTATCAACTCTTTCCAGTTCGTAATTACAGATTGTATTGCTGTTTCACAACTATGTTTTTCTCTGAATCCAGATTGTTCTTTAGCAAATAATTTATTTATATTTAAATAGTCCACTAATTGATTTTTAACTAATATTTCAATTATTTTTTCCACTGCTGGTAACATATTTATTGGTCGATACTCACTGGATTTGTTGGTTCCGATAATTTTCGGAACAGGAGAAACTAGATACTTTTAATTTATCGGGTATTGTACCCTTCTCTAATGACGTATTAATTAAGTTTAATAACGGGTAACCTACTATATCGAAAGTATTTCGTAAGAGACACCAATTTATCTCATCTACACAAGCTTTTTTTCCATTTTGACTAAATACTATGTTACGAAGTTCTCTTAATGATATGTGTTCAAAGGTTCTAAAACTTATTTCACTGCAATTGATTATTTCAAATTCACAATTTACGTTCGGGATTGTGACAAGAATTTCCTCAATGCTTGTTATAAAATACTCATTAAATTTTTTTGCTATCACAGATTCCTCCTGTTCGGAAATATCGCCAAATGATATTTCAGCCGAGTTGTTTGTAGTCTTTGTTGATATGACCTGTTTTAATGTTTTCCACATTTTTACCGCATTTCCTCTACAATCGCGTATAGCTTAAAGTATTTACGCTGAATTTTCCGGAAAAGAGCAACATATTTATTTCTGCAGTATTTATAACTCTGCCAGTTTGGGGTGCTTTTGTTACAGAGAATATTTTGTACGAATTGTCTCTCTCTTTCCTAACTTGAACTAAATTTGCATCGAAATACCATGGATTTGTACGATGTTTCGTTATTTTTCGTGTAACTGGAGAAACTACATTTAAAGTGCTAATTATGTTATATTCAGATTTATCATATAATACGTTAATATCACTACTACTGTACAACTAATCTTTACCAATTAGATTTTCTTGCAATTTAGAAAAATTTATGTTCCTTTTTACCTGACAAGTATTTTCCTTTAAAATATCATCACTTAATTGTATGGAAATTATATCATGATCCGATAATTTTGGTGTTCGTAGTATACTTACTTTAGATATATAATAATCTTTGCTTAATACTAAGTCTATTAGTGTGCTCGATGTTTCAGTTACACGCGTATCTTCTTTTACTAATTGTTTCATACCAGTCTCGTTAACAATACGTTTAAGTTTTTTAGTATAAGTACCCTGATCATTCCAGTTTATATTGAAATCTCCCACTATAATTAATTTGTTATTTAGTTCACAGTGTTCATTGCACCAATCTTGGAAGTATTTTAAGAACTCTGCCACCGATGAATTAGGCGATCTGTACAACACAGTCAAAGAAACTGTTTCGTATCTTAACTTAATTTTTAAAGTTAACAACCACAGTTCATAATCACTTGCATGGACTTCACTTATTTCAAACTTCACATTATTATTTATGAACACTAAAACACCACCTGTATACCTAGAATTAGAGTCACATTGTACATGCTTGAAGTTCCGTATTCCTACTTCTTTGTCTGCCACCTCGCTCGTTACTTTTGTTTCAGTTAAACACACTTTTATGGGATCAACATAATATATTAAATTTTCAATGTCTTCCTTGTGCGCCAAAAAACTTTGAATATTAACGCACAATAGATTTCTTGTTTCACTACTAGTTACACATGTATCTAATTGCTATATATAATTAACTTATCTCTTATATGCTTCAACTCTTCTTTTATAAATCACAAATTCTTCACTCCGCGATGTATGATCGGTGTTTATATTCAATTTCAATTTTTCGTTTGCAACTGTACAATTTATACACTGTGCTACTATGCTTTTACATTCTGCTAGGGTGTGATTCTTTGCGCATTTAGGACATGCTTTCCTGTTCTTGCACTCACTTGTCTTATGACTGTATCCGGAGCAATTATAACATTTATAAATGTTAATTAATTCTTTCACAACACATCTATTCCATCCAATATTAATTTTTTCCTTCTTCCATTATCTTGTTGTATGCTTCCGTTGTAACTTCCGCCAATGCTATATTGAATCTCTTATGTTTTGGACCTATAATATTCAATACCTGAATGTCCAAGTCTTTTAATTTTTCATTTTGGTATTTAACTTTTTTAACAATACTTTCTTTAGTTTCTTCTCTATCTATTCCTAGAATTTTTATTTTTGGTTTCCTTAACTTTGCAACTGTCACTTCATATTTGTGTTCAAATTCTTTCTCAACCGAATTTTTTATACTCTCCGATGATATGTCATCGGAACAACCCACTACTATGCCTCCGTTTTTGACTGCTTTTATACCGGTTATTCCTGCTTTTATTTTGGCAGGGTTGATCTTTTTCTTAATTTCTTTCCTAGTTTCATCTGATTTTTGGTCCTGCGCTTTAGGTTTAATTATCAAACTATTATTTTTCTTCAGCACTTCTGCATAACCTGATTTGACCCTATTCTCATTTTTTATGTCTTCTTTCATTTCTTTATGTCCCCGTGTTAATTCCTCGACTTGTTGTTGAATAGTCGTCAACTGGTTTTGATAACTACTCAGCATTTTACTCTGCCTTCTATTCTCATTTTGGGTATCAGCCAAGAAAATTTGTAGCTTGAATGCCATTAATTCATTGCAATTGTTACAGAACCATGAAGCATTTTTAATACTGTTTATCACTTTAACTTCTTCCCCACGCAATTTGACACACGTTGTGTGAAATTGTCTATCACATAAACCATTGCACGTTATATTTTTGTCTGATCTTTTTATATCCGAACTACACACTCCACACTTACTATTCATTTTACAAAAACTGCAAAGCGTACAGAAACACGTCTGTACGCTACGGCAGTCAATGACCATAAGATACGCCACTGCTTTGTTTAGATAGCGGTCCCTTTGAAGTCCGAGTAGAATAAGTATGTAAGGGCCAGATTTCGGTCCAAACGGTAGAGTTCCACCAGCCCTCACCTACGACAGCGAAGCTCTGCCCGACTACCAAGTGATCAAGTGAAAAATAGTCAAAGTGTTAAAAGTATTCCGGTTGAAAACTAAAGTCGCTGAAGAACTTAGCACAAACGGTGCTCAGTTTCAGCAAGCTCAAAAGTTAAAGTCGATTACGGACTTAGCGCAAGCCGCGCCAAGTGCCAGTAGAGTAAAAGTGTTGTAACAATTATAAAATTGTTACTAGATTTTCCTAACCTTGCACATTCTCCAAATCGGATGTCTCGTGTTTCCATTGTCTTCCGTATCTGTCTGTAATTGTTCTCTAAATTTGTTTCACCTGAAATACACGTTTGCTATTATTACATTCTCTCTGAATTTACTTTCACAACTAAATAAAATCACTTGCCTGCTTTCCTAGAATATAATATTGATGTACGACATTTCCAGGTTAGAGATCGAATGCATTATTTTAATAATAATAGTGAAGTTAACTAATTTGTACCGCTAACCAATAACAGACCCGTCCACACCTAGTCATTATCGCAACGCATATCAATTCTTTTGTCTATATTAAAGTAATTTGTTTTTAGTAATTCTGTTAAGTTAAAGGGGCTGGATTTCAGCAAGAATATGTGTATAAATTTAATATCTACTTGTTTAATCATTATTACAATAGCAAACGTGATTGTGTTCCGGATTATTCCTATGTCATTCCCATGTAAATGTCCCTTTATTGTAACCTTAGTGACAATCATTTTTGGCGCGTATTCGATCTTCTTTCTTTGAGGATGACTTGTCCGAACCTCTGTTTTTGGCTGAATCCAAGAAAGAAAAAAAAAGGTGAGTTGGTTTTTGACTGGTGTCGAGTGCAGAACAGTACCGAAAAGTAGCGAGATTTCGTTTTTTTGTCGTTTTTCCTTCGCATTAAAGTTTCTCATTGAGAATTCGCACGCTATTTGTGCGAAAATTGTGGAAGTGCAATCGTCGCCAGTGGAACAGAGGTTTTGGTGGCGACTCGAGGTGCCCCGGTCAGTCCGTTCCACACCAGCTGTTGCTGAGCCCCGTGTGGCCAGTTGCCAGTGCCCTGGATAGCTGCGGTGAGGCCTTCTTCAACGCTAAGCCCCGCAGAACTCGTCGTGGTTCCCGAGGTCATTCGATATTGCGGATCTGTAGAAACTAGCATCGGAAACACGTGGCTACAGCTAAGTGGGCTTTATTACTTCCCGAAATTGTCTTTTAAACTGTCGTGTGCCTCCCACCGTCAATAATGACTGTTTCCCCTGCAATATATCTATTAATTGTATAATTGTGATATATTTCTATACACTCTTATTAATTTTTGTTCTCCACTGAAGCGTGTTATTGTATACTTATGCATAACTAGATAATAAGTAGATTAGCCCTTGCTAGCATCACCATTTGCAGTAGATAATTTTTAACATAATAAGTCATTACAATTTGTGTTATTTCTGCGGTCACGGGTGTTCAGTATTTCTGCCGGCTTGTGTTATTTGCGCATCGTTGTTGTGTTGTCCCTCTATATCGTTGTACGTCTTACCCAATACTGTGAGCCAACGTTGATCAGCTGAGGACCCCCACTCCAATACTATTGTCTGTTTCTTTTGAGGTAACGACGCATGCGTAGGCGGACAATTCCAGCACACGCGCACGTCAGAGTTATAATTAAAAATTTTGTTTATTATTCGGCGAATTGCAGAGCACCCCGTTTCACGTCTTTCTGGTTTGTGTCAATTTATGAAGCCAAGTTGTTATCAAAGGTGCTGGCTATTAATTCTGTACTATTTATTTATAGTTATATTAATTCATTATTATTA
>JAGJTL010000473.1:113364-128281 GCA_022063505.1 Calosoma granatense | reverse complement strand
GTACGTTTGATATTCTCCGGAGTTCATACTGTTCTCCTTATCCTGCTTTTTCTTATATATTATATGGGTGAATAAGACACATGAACACACACATCATTATCGAGCATTTTCCCTGCTTATTTTCCTCACCATCATCCCAATTCTCAGTTGATGTGAAGTCAGATATTGTTCGTTGTTGGTACTTACTCTCAAAGTTATGAATATGTGTGCACTGTGTGACACAATATATTTATAAATCCAACGTCTTTGCTGACAAATAGTGGCGGGAATTGGGTACAGTCGCTGGAATTTCCGTTCTGTACTCTTCATACGAATCGACTATGTGCTTGGCAATGGTTCAGCCAAATTCGCCACATGCACCCGGCAGGATGCATAGTTTTGGAGACGTTCATTAATCAGCGTGTCGAGCATATTGTCCGGTTCTCGATGGAATCGTTCATTAGCACACATTAATATTCGCCACTCGACGTACGCACCGTGCGTAATTCCCTGTTTCCCGTCGTAGTACAATCCTCCCAGGCCGTATGGAAACAGAAACGAGAACAATTTTGCCTGCAGATGTCTGTCATTTCACTGTACTTGCATCATGTTGATGTGTGCTCGACGTGCCGCTTGGAAGTTAGGAACATGCTAGGTGGCAGTGACAGAATTTCAGACGTTGTCAACTCCTCGTGACGACACTTTAAATGCGGGCACAAGGAGACCAGTGATTTCCTTGTCCAATATCGAAGTTTTCGACTTTGGTGTGAAATCAACACCTGCAACGTGGCTGGTTGTCCTGGTTTGTGTCGTTGATAACGTTGCAACGTTTCATAGTTGGCAGCAAATGTACGGTATAAATGGTTGTTCAGCTTCAACCATTTGAGTGCCTGTCTGATAACTATTGGGTCTTCTCCAGACCGTTGTTTTGATGCAGTGTTTGATGTTACTGCAGTTGATGACGCTGGCCCTTTCGAGACAATCATGGCAAACATATTGAAATATCGCCTGTCGTCTTCATGCCGTGCAATCAGCTCGCTCTTCATATGATGGAATACTCGTAACGCATCACTACGTGCTTTAGCCGTAGTTGAATGCAGGGCCATCAAAGAAACAGACAGGCGTTCATCGTCGCTCAGATCTGTAATGCACTTTGGCAGCGGTATTTCACCGTATCCCGGTGCCAGTGGATACTTACGACCAGTACGTGTGTTCCTTAGTGCTAAATTGACGTATATTTACTATAGTATTTGAGTACATTCGGTTCTTCGTTCGCCGCTGTTGTTGCGCTTCTACGTGCGGAATTGCGCAGATATCTTGTGTCCAGTAAAAAGCACGAACAACGGCTGCATGCTCGTGAGAACAGGGATTGGCCAGCGATATTTCAAATAAATTAGAGACATTCGCTAAATAACAAAGCACCTTTGTTATCTGAATTATGAATTTATGTACGATGCTCTAAGGCCCTTTTTAAATTTAGAAAACTCCTTTTTAAAAAAATTACTTACATTCGACAAATTTCTTAAAATATAGTCTTCGTTCTTATTAATATTTTCGCATAATTTCCTGTATAAATGTGTTTATATTTTTTTAAAATTATATTTGTGTTTCATCACCTTTTTTAATCGCGTACTCACACAACAAAGAACTATTCATTTTCACAGGTAATTTATACTTCGACATAAATTGACCAACTTTTTGCACCAAATAAAAAATCATTGTTTCAAATAACTGTCAGGATCAATTATGTCATTATTATTCACATTCCGCCCATAAAAGACTCTACTTTTAAACGAGGTTTTAACATCTGTCCATTTCATGTTTCATAATATTTAATAATTAAAACATTAAAAAAATTAATTCCGGCCTTTATGTAATCCGCGTAAGGATACCACCCCCCCACCTTAGAACTACCGCACCTAGGACCAATCCTTACTAAGGTTAAGACACACCACCGTCTCACACACTGCCAATTTGAATTTGGTATTGGGCCTAAGTATATTACAGTTGTGTACTGCAAGCAAGCCTGCACACACGGCGTTAAGAAATAATATTGCACCTAAAGCATATAGGTGACCGCAATACACGGCTTCATCGTAGTTAATATTATGTTACAGTGATGTATGCACGGAGCCTGTCTATCCCATTTAGTGTCGAATCGGTAGTAAAATAATGAAAATATTTCATGTTTCATTATTAACAAAATAATAATGTTATTAAACAACCATTATGAGGAAATATTATTGTTGAATCAGTAATACAATTACGAAATTTTATTTATTTAAAATATAAAAACTATTAAAAATAAACATTAATACATATATAAAAAATAATAAAATAAGTGGAACAATAAACATCAATACCAAAAAAATAAAATAATCTAATTTTAACTACATGATGAAAACTACACTATATATTTGGCTATTTATCAACTTACTTTCTTTTTTTCGGCCTGTTGTTGATGTACCTTTCCGCAGCTTTTGGACAGTGCGTCCTTAAGTTGCAGTTCTCGCAGTTTTCAATGCAACTGACATTTAGTATTTCGTAAAGCGCCTCAATGGAGGAATAAATAAAGTTGGCTAATCTGAAATATATAACAATCCATATATTACATATATTTACTATATATTTGGCTATTGATCATCTTATCGTCCTTCCTCCAGCCTGTTGTTGTTGTTGACATAACTTTCTAAAAATGATAGTTTTTCTATCACCATCGCCTTAGGGCAGTACGTCCCGACATCACAACTATCCCAATTTTCCTCGCAACTGACTATCAGTTGGTTTGCACTGGATGCCATTGTTAGTTGAGTACACAAAATTTTAAAGTAAATAATGTAAAAAATAATTAACCGCATTTATATATTCTGCATAAAGTTCCCCACCTAACCCTCACCCTTGTCAGTGTTAAGGCGCCAACTAGCAAAGACGCACACTAACCACTTTTGAAATTTCCTGCGCGCACGCGCGCCATCTTCCGACAAATAGCACAAACACTAGCAAAGACGCACACCAGCCACGTTCGAAATTTGAATTTCCCGCGTGCCACTAGCGCTAATCAGCCACTGGTGTCTATAATCGCAAGTTTTGCGCCAGAATCGGGCAATCCTACCTACTTATATTCTTGATTTATACAAAAGTGTAGCATTATAATATTTTATACCTGCTTTACATCTTCCGAGCTGAATATTCACTTTTGTTTTCCAATCACGGTGCAGGTAGTGTAATAGGGGCCCTCATATCTTTAATCTAGTTATGAAAAACAGTACCTTTTCCTAGTTTTGGAAGCTTGCATGTATGTTCCCCATTTTCAAATCAGGGAATTCTGAGATTATTTTCAATTAATTTCAGCAAAATGATGGAGAGTGTCATCTGTGGTGGAATACGGAGTAAAAATTTAGCGTCTTAGCGTAGTAGTGAATAATAAAAAAAGATGAAAATTACCTCTAATTATTAAAGGTGGATTTATGCAACCTCAACTAAACTTACATTAAAATTAACATTTACATCTTCATTAACATTAACATTAACACTAAAGGTGCGTTCGGTAAAACATTTGTGTGTAGGTGTAGTTACAGAGCTGTGAATGGTCACGTGACCGTAGTGTACACCAAAACTTGACTGAAATATTCGAACGCTTACGTGCAAAAAGGCAACCATTTTGAAAAAAATACAATTTGACATTTACATTATGGAAGCCAATATCGCTGCTACAATTATAGCTTTTGCGCGCGACATATTTTTGATTCGGATGAGGAAAATGATGAAATGTGTGTATTGGAAAAAGTAGATAACTATGCGGAAATGACAGTAGGGGAGAGCGGGGCACATTCGGACACTTAACAACAAACCTCTTTAACTTTTGTAATTTTAGCAAATATACTTTGAATTATATATCACAGTGTAGAGTATTAATTTATCTTTCACACTGCATACAAAAATGCCATTAATCGATGATAATTTTCGTATAACTTTTTTGTTCTAAAACTCGACATTTGTCCAAATGTACCCCACCACCGGGCAGTTTTGGACTAATGTGGGGCAGATTTGGACGTAACCAATAATAGTAGAAATCTGAGTACAAGATAATTTATTTATTACATAAACATACAGTGTTGGTAACAAACAATCGTATATAATATAGGTATACATATAACGACAAAATACAATAATAATATTTCGTTGAAAATAAGTTTTAAATGATCGAAATTCTAAATGAGGTATTTATTGAATGTTGTAATTTTCGAAATTTATGTTAAATTTAATAAATGCTTCTAAGCGCGATGTACCTTTGATGGTAACAGGTTTAGGCAGTTTGGAAACAACATCTTCTCTCATAATAATAGAGATGTCGTCAACATTGGCAAATGAAAATCCATAATTTTTTCTTTTTCTAAGAAACATCACTTCATATTCTTCTTCACAGATTTTCGAGATTACAATACCAATATAATGTTTGACAGTTTTTTTTGTTGGAAATTTTACTAACAGATAGTCAGCCACATTAATTTCTTCGTCATCTAATAATGTCAGAAAATCTTGAATTTCATCTTCTGAAACAAAACCGATATCAGAATCGGAAGAATATGTTGCGTTATTCTTTTTAGGTATTTCTGCTTCTGATTCAGAAGATTCTGAAGAAACTTTTCTAGACTTCTTTTGTCGTTTAGCTTTTATTTCTGCGTTTTCTTCTCTAAGTAACTGTCTTTTTATTTTTGCAGCATTATTTTTTCTTTTGCTTTCTTCTAATTCTTCAATTCTATTTTTTTCAGGAGTACTGGTAAAAATTCGTGAAGCTCCAGTTGATTTACGTAGCCTTCGGCGTGTCTGAGTTTTTGGGAATGGTCTGATTTTTAACAAAGTATCTTTTAAACTATTATTGGTGTTTTTCATGTTATTGACAGGTACAATAGAAGTTACAATTTCTTCCAGAATTTCTTTCATCATTTGTACAATTTCTAAGTTACTTTGATCATTACCATTTTCTTCCTGTGCTATACAGATGTTGCTACTGTTGATATATTTGCAAGAAGAAGGTGTAGCTTCTACGACACATTTCCCCACCCTAGATTCATTAATGGCGGATATTTCACATTCCATCGGTGCTCCCAAATGTTCTGGTATATCCGTTACTGTAGATGCAATGTAGTCATCATCGTTAAATATCAAAAAATTGATAGGCCAAATACCGGATTTACTAAATCCTTTAATGATGTTGCTTGGAGTGAATGATCGTACATACGGTTCATGCGTCAGTTGCGCGATGTTAGATATCTTTATTGGTTTTCCTGCATTTGATGTAATATAATCATTAAATGAGGTTTTACAATAAGTTTTAAAAGGACCATACACGCAGATATTTAAAGGTTGCATCCTATGGGTACAATGAGGGGGGAAGGAAAGCAAAACTATTCCATTTTCGCGACAGTAATTAATAGCATCCAGGGTTGTATGGGTTCTGTGATTATCCAATAAAATGAGGATAGGATTTACTTTACAACAACTTGTATACTTCTTTATATGTTGCAATAATTTTGGAAACAATTCAGAAGTCATGTATCCACATTTGGAGCAAAATGCAATGGAACCAGGATATGCTCCAAATAAATATTCATCTTTCATTCTTTGGCGAGGATAAATATAGATTGGGGGTAAAGACGACCCAGTGGCTGAGATAATTCCACAAATTGTTACTCTTTCTCCTCTTTCGCCGGAAACACTTTGTCCTACTTCGTTCTTTTCCCGGGCTACACTGCTCATTCCATGTGGCTGGCATTTTTTTTCCTAACGAACAAGCATATTCCCAAGCTAATTTTTGAGTATGGACATATGTCAGACCAAAATGAATTTTGGAAGAATACAGTAAGTACTCTTTCAATTCAGTCTCTTCTTCAGCCGTGAAGACCTGCCTGGAAGCGTTTTCGAATTACGTTGATTGTTTGGTATTTTCGCCTTCTTCATGTCCAGAGTCATCACCTCTTTGTCGATAAGATTGTATACTACTTTGTAACGTTGACTTTTTTATATCAAAATTTATAGCAGCAGTCCTGATCGACATACCATCGTTTACTACAGCTTGAATAGCTAATTTGATTGTTTCTTCACAAATACTAGCCCGCTGCGTTTTCTTTTTATAATTGCGCACCATTCTGAGAACGAAATGTACCATGTTTCAATTTAGGTATTGTAAGGAATGGAGCACATTCGAACAGTCCAAAACTGCCCCAACAGAGTTGTCCGAAACTGCCCCAGGTCACCATATTGTATATAAAAATTCTTTACAACTTTCAGGTTATATTTTTCTGCTGAAGGCTATATGATTCTTGAGTGTAATTAACCACCATTTTTGCACAATATCTTACTTGCAACAAATCTCTTGTTGTATAGGCTACAAATGCTTAAGAAACAGATAGAAAAAAACTTACCTGAAGCGCAGAAAACCGCTGTTTCTCAATAACTTTTGAATGCGACAATCTTTCTTCAGAGCACTTACTGAGGTAACACGCTACGGTTTCACAGATAGCTGTAGTAGAATTAGGCAGTTCTAACTTTAGTTGAAAGAGGTCGTTTCGAACTGTCCAAATGTGCCCAGTGTCCGAATGCACCCCACTCACCCCTACCTAATATGAGTGATAGACAATTCCAAATGCATTTTCGTATGTCACCTGGTACATTTGAAGATTTTATTTGTAAAATGCATCTAATTCAAGTTCAAAATATAAATACTTCATTGAGAGGACATCCAACTATTCCGCTAGAAAAAGAAGCAATGATTTTTATTGGGTGCTTAAGTAATATGGAAAGTTTCCGGTATAATTATATTAAATGAATTCTTGCTGAGGTACTTCATACGTATTATTTTTCAGCTCTGTAGCTGACAGATTTGGAATAAGTAAGTCAACTTGTTGGAGTGTTCTGTACAGAACTTGCAACTTGATGTTGAAATTAAATAAACGTTTTTCAATTATTTCTTGGCCAACGGGAGAAACAGCAGTAAAAGTTATTAGAGAATTTTCCGATCGAAAGATACCAGTTGAACAACAAAATGTAGTAGTTTACTAATTAAATAAACTAGTTAAAAAATGTATATTTATTCTGAAGGTGTAATTGGAGCCATTGATGGCTCCACATACGAATTGTGGCACCTAAAGAAAACCACAATTCTTATATTAATAGAAAAAGTTACCATTCGATATTGCTGCAAGGAGTTTGTGATAGCAACATGATCTTCACAGATATCTATACTGGCGAAATGGGATCAGTTCATGATTATACACTATTTAAACGATCCGATTTATACAGAAGATTAATAAATAATGACGTTTTATTACCAAATGACAGTCATTTGATTGGAGACTTAGCGTATAAATTGAATGTAAACTTAATGGTTGGATTTAAAAATCATGGGAATTTGACAGTATGTAAAATAAACTTTAATTTATTACTAAGTCAAGGTCGAGCTGTCATAGAAAATGCATTTGGTTTATTAAAAGGAAGATTTAGAAAGCTGATATACTTGGAAACAGTTAGATTTGATTTGATTCCATTATTAATTATATGCGCTTGTATTTTACATAATATTTGTTTGCTAAAAAGAGATTTATTAGAAAATATAATTAATTTGTACGAAGAATTACGGGCAGAAGAACATAATAAAACCTATCTTGTCTTCATTTTTTCCTTATGACGTTCTTCGGCAATATTAGTTTTCATCTTTCTTTTTTTTGTGAACGAAGATTGATAATTGGAATCTTCACTTGTCACCTTGTCTGCGTGATGATCATCCCGCGATTGTTGTTCTACTTCAGTTTCTTGGGCTGAGTTTAAAATACCTTCGTCACTACTACTGCTACAGGTTGCAATAGGTGTGATTTCTGGCTTTTGGAACATGAAATCATGGATCACGTTAAAATATTCCCAGCGTCGCCTATTCTTACCGGATGTTTTGTTGTGTTCTAAAATAGTTTTGTATGTTCTTTTTAAACTCTTCCACTTGTTGTCGCATTGTATGTGTGACACTTCTTTGCATGCGTGTTTAGAGCACAGCCGTGCTATTTTTGTCCAAACGTGTCTCTTCATTTCTTTTCCAAAGAGTTTGTTGTGAATTTTTACGGTCTCTGTTAGAAATAATGTTAATTCTGCCGTCCAAAATTTACCATCTTCTTGGCCTTCTATCGGCAGATCTTCAGGTTCTGCCACAGGTGCCGACGTCTCTAAATGAGAAACTTCCGAGGCGGTTAAACCGAAATCGTCTAGAAAATAGATTGAATAAGATAATTTCATTCAATATTTCAGTAAAATAACGGCATAACCTAACTTATTTGTCAAGTTATGTGTCGCCATATGATTTTGTATTGTTTCCTGGTTTGTACTGCTTATATTACAGACATCGCTTTATAACTAAACCTTCAATTACTTCAACACTTTTGTATGTTTCGCGCCAAGAATACTGTGCAACACAAAACCACACTGCCTGAGGTTAGGCATGTCGTGCATACACAATATACACCACACGACATATACCGAACGCTAAACGGTGCACTCACTTTACACAAAATTGAATTACCGAACGGCAAATGTGCTTGTTAAAAAAGTGTTAATGGTTTTGAATTACCGAACGCACCTTAAGTAGGAACATTTATGCAACCTTGTGCAGACCTACGCTACGCCTGCGCAATTGAACAATTTTGAATTGGACATATGCGATATGACAGATTTACCTCTGTTTTTATTTGACGTTGTTATTTTCATATATCGCAATAATTTGCCTCTGCAGTTTGCACATTTGGCTTCTTCCGGTTTCCTTTCACACGTGTTGGTGAAATGTTCTTTAGTACAGAACATACACTTGATGTTTGCGTGGCAGTTTGAGGTTGCATGTCCCCATTCTTGACATCTGTGGCATTGGGTGATGCGTTTGTTGTTTCGGCGTCTTTCGAAGTAAACCCGTGTGTACATGGCGTACCTCACTTTTTGCGATATTTCACTTAATGTTATTTTATTTGTAGTTACGAGTAGGAATAGCGTTTGTGATGTGTCTGTTCGTGGATGCTTTTTAAATTCCATTTTATAGCAGTTTATCACTGGTATTCTTTTTTCTTGCTTGAGATGCGCGCCTGGTTCTGCTGCGCCAATATCGTTTGTTAATACGCGTATCACGAACGCGTGAGTTTTTTCACTTGTGTCCGAGTAAGTATGAAACTCTACTTCGTTTTTTATTAAATGTTGAATGTAATTTTTTCTACACTCGCGGTCATTTATTGTGATGTTTACATTGTTTTTTGTGTATTTAATGTTGAGTTGGGAGTTAACCTTTTGTTTAATGATTTTCATTAAAGTTTGATGATTTTCCGGTTGTGTATTACGACTAGCGGTGGCATTTTTTTTGTTTGGTTTCTTGTTGTGTTGTGTCTTGGGGATCTTCGTCTTCGTCCATTCTGTTGTCGCTCTCGTTAGGCAGGGCACTGAACCTGTTGCTGGTTGATACGTTAAAGTTGGCCATGGTCACTTCACGGTTTTTTAATTATGTCTTTGATTGTTATATTTTCACTCATAGAGACCGATGCACTGTTAGTGTCACTGGTTTCACAGTAGTTTATCACTGTCGTTGCACTGCAGTTCATCGTGATTTTCTGTACTGGTTTTGGCACTTTTTTTAGCACTTAACTTTCGGTTTGGTTTTAATTCATTTCACTTGTTTTATTTTGTTTTTTGGCAATTTGTTTAGCACTATTTCACCATTCACTATGTCCATTCTGCTAGCAAGCTCTGCACTCATTGCCCGTAGACGGCGCCGGGTTGACGCGCCCCGCTGGGTTAAGTATTACCACTTGTCAATGTACGATGCTAGTGTTATCTCAGATGTAGGATTTAGACACGTCTTCACCCTACGGAGGTTAAGATGCAACGGTGCAGTACCGGTCAGCAGCTCTATGTTGCTCAGAGCATCCTATTGAAAATATCGTTATTATGGGCGAGCGCCCATTCATTACTATCTTGAGTACTCCGCCACTTACCGTGGCCCACTGAAGTATTATCGTTCTCCTCTTCCTTCCGCAGCCTTTCACCGCAAGGAACACCTTGCACCAAAGTAGTGAACAGACTGGCAGCACTGAGCTGCTCAATAATTTTTTACGTCCTTTTTTTTTGTGACGCTGTTGAGAGCTGTAAAATCTACGGACAATCTTACTTTGGAGTTTCCATTTGGCATGACTCTGTTGACCAAAATGACAGATACAGACCAAGGTGAATCGTATTCTTGAATTATTCCATCCTCTAGCAATTTATGTATTTACTGGCTTAATACTTCATTTCGAATCTGGAGCTCAATTTATCACTTTTCTCCATATCAGTGTCTTCATACTTACGTAACAAATGTGTTAATTTCATTTTATCTGTACGATGTAAATGTTCGACTTTAAATACATTTTCATGCAGTTTGTCTTTAACGTGCATAACATCACTACTAATTTCATTTTTGTCTATCTATCTGATCTAGGAAGATTGTTTGATGTTATGCTGCCATAATACGGGAGAATTGTAGAAATGTATCCTGTATTTGAGTCAGCAAGTACATATATTCTTATACTCCACTTTTTCCATTTCCATCAACGGAAATATCTGTATGTGATACAAAATACTGTAGGAATCTTGAGTCACTATATTCTAGAACATTGCTGGCTTTTTGAATACGAGTCCTAATGTTCTAATTATCGGGAAGGATTTCTTTTAAGTGGGGTATCCAAAATATTTGCAAAAATCTATTTCTCGAAAATGGCTGTGGAAAAAATGGTATCTTACTATTATTCCTCGTTGGCCAATATTCTTTTATGTTTGCTAAAGGCATTGCTTCCATATTGAAAAGTACTCCAAGAAAGGCAAAAAATTCTTTACCTTTTACATCCTTCAATGTTTTCCAAATTGATTCCTTTGGCAAAGGCTCCAACACTTTTATTTTCTGCTTAGCATAATTATTTGTCATCTTTATTATACTATCTACCAATTCGTCCGTGAAAAATAGCTTGAAAAACTCTAACGGCTCTTTAATATGAGTTGGAACTTGTGAACCTGGGGCCTTTGAAAAATTATTGAATGGCATCCGAGGTGGAATGTCATCACCTTCTGTAACATCTTTCCATTCGGTATTCGCATCAGCACTATCAGGTTCACCTTCTTCGCCCTCACTGTAACTTATATTTGGTATTCTTCTCCTATTTCGAGGAAGTACTTCGATATTACTACTATTGTCACTATCATTACAGTCTGAAAACCTAATGCTTCTCCGATTTTCACTTTCATCAATAGAAATACTGAATTCAAACTTATTGTCACTATTGCTAATATCATCGTTTGTTATGCTTTCCGAGTTTTCGAGCATATTTTACGGTTTTGAACAAAATAAAATATAATAAACTAAAATGTGCAAAATCACTCCGGTAACGCGCACGTTCTCTTGAAAAATCAAAACAGAACTGAACATAAAAAACAAGCAGACACAAATGCACAGAAATGACATGTCACAACAATTCACGCATTACTAGTAAATATAACAACAATAAGAGTGATAAATAAATAAAATAGTTTTGCCGGCACATATGCGGCATTGGACTTAGTAAGTAAAACTACCATGCCGCTTATATGACAGCATTGGTCCGTTAGGGGTTAATAGTGGAAACGAGTTTTACAACTATAAAAACATCTTCAGCATTGTTCTATTGGCTTTGGTCGATTCACAATATAGTTTACTTTATGTCAACGTTGAATGTCAAGGTAGAATATGGGACGGCGGAGTATTTAAAGGATGCGAATTATACAGAAGAATAGAGAACAAGATTTTAAATATACCAGAATCAGCTCCATTGTCTACAGGAAGAGCACCAACAGCCTATTACTTTGTGTCAGACGAGCATTCCCTCTTTCTGTTAATATAATTAAAGTGTATTCTGGACTCTACAACAGAAGAACTAAAGAAAGAATATTGAACTACAGATTATGCAGAGCCAGAAGAGTGGCTGAAAACGCTTTTGGTATACTATCGTCAGTTTTTCGGGTGTTAAGAAAGCCTATGTTATTAGAAGCTGGTAATGCTACTTCGGTTGCCGTTGCGATAACACATCTACATAAATTCTTAAGAAGAAACGACGAATCTGCAAAGTTATATACTCTTCCAGGAAGTTTAGATGAAGAAATTAATGGGAATCTTAGACCAGGTATTTGGAGGCAAGAAACCGATTCAATGACGTCGTTTTACCTCTAATGAATCAACCTAGAAGTACTAACCTTACAGTGAAACAAATACGCAATGAAATTGATCATTTTTGTATAGAAGAGGGGTGGTTAACTTGGCACCTATAATTTAAACATAAATGTGAATCGTTAATAACTTTTATTAATATATAATAACGTAACAGAAAAGTCCTACCTTTTCCGGATATTTTGCTTTTGAGAGAAGCCACCAGACTTGTAATTTTGCGATTGCAGTCTTCTTGAGTCGTGTTAAATTCGTCCGCCAATTGCTGCCAGGCGCCATGTTTTTTTAAATTTATTGTAATGTTGTGGATCCTGAGAATCCCACAAGATCGATTTTTTCCGATATTGTTCAATAAAAATTAAATTTTTTTCTGTATTCCACTCTATTGCAACGACGCGTATTTATATTTACAGCCTTCACTAGGCACTACACCACTATACGCGAATGAACGAACAAGTCGTAATCTGCACTGATTTGTAATGTAATATTCAAAGGGATTCGTAAAAAAAACCGACAGCCGAGTGGTGCACTATTGCTCGTCTTGAACGGCTCGTTTCTCTGCTCGCTGCCCAGCACTGGTTAGCGAATGCTCGTGTTACATTACATTACAGTGTTATATTACTAGTCGGTCGCCGCCTTAAGCCTCACATATGGAAATCATTACGACAATTCGCATACAATGGCTGAACATATTCAACTATGTTCCTGGCCAGAGATATACGTCCCAGAAAATAATCGTCGCGTAGATCCCTGCCTCCAACAATCTGGATATTTGTTACTCGGTGTAATGTACCATTTTGTACGGTCCGACCACTGTAACTCCTAACGCAATTTTCCAGTTTTTGATTTGGATGTTTTCCTATTACAGTTTGGTGTCTGCATTATTAATTATTTGGAAGACCTTGTCTAACTGAAATTATTATGAGTTCATGTAGCAAGTATGAAACGTGATTATATATATATGTATATAACATACGAGTATTTATACTTACATCCTTGCAACACACATGTATCATTATGCATCCTACATTAACAGTCACCATAAGCAAAAACAGTTGTAAAAACCCTACTATATGAAGTACACTGACATATAGTGATCTTCGTTCACCATTAAAGAGAACCATTGCGAACAACAAAACAACCAATGGTGTATATATTTAAATAATTAGAGCTACAATGATACTGTATCTAATGTTCTAAAGAGAGTAAACACCGTCAACTTTCAATATCCTCGAGGCCCCGACACCGAATACAGACATCACAAATAAAATGGGCCTAACGCAGTCGTATACATTCTGCATTTTGACCAGATTCTTCAAACTATGCACTATATCTTTCAATTTCAACATTATTTTGTTGCTCTCTGCTATTATTAGTTACGACGTGAAGGAGATATTTGTAGAAGATCAAGAAAAGAAAAAATTTCTTCAAAGGTTTCTCGGCTGGGACATTTTGGATTTGACAGAGTTCGGTTGGCTGTGACAAAAAAAATTACAAGATATAAAATACATTGCTGGTAAGTGTTGCGTACATCTTTCGCTTGCTCATATTACTTGCGATGTAAAGAACGTTG
Organism: Calosoma granatense; assembly: GCA_022063505.1. Lineage (NCBI taxonomy): Eukaryota > Metazoa > Arthropoda > Insecta > Coleoptera > Carabidae > Calosoma > Calosoma granatense. The sequence goes on along the minus strand of JAGJTL010000473.1, from coordinate 114,479 downwards.
TGAATCTAAGAAATTGGTACAATATAAACTGTTCCGATGAATGCGGCATTTATAGCGGATGTTTAATAAAAATAACGTGTTACAAAATGACAGGTATCTAAAATCACTATTCCGTCGATATTTTATATATAATTTATTAAATGCATTTAAATTTCAAAATTAATTTTTTTGTAATAGTTTAAGTTTACAATAAATAATATTAAAAAAAATTAATTTTTGAGTGTGTGTGTTAAAAATAAAAGAATAAGAATAATAGAAGAATAGAAGAATGATAAATAAACATACCGTTATAAGAAATATATATTTCATAGATGAGCTCTGCCCGTCGAGGGGAGCGTTCTCTTAGTAATTTGCGATATAGAATTTCCGGTATGTTATCCGTCTCGCGATCTTCATATATCATTTGCACCGTCAGCTCTTGCATCCAGGTGCAGTAATTTTTGTAAGCGAACGCGTACTGCTCGAGTATGAGTTCGCATCCGCCCTCAACGAAAAATTCACTAACACATTCTGCAGCTCTTCGGCGGTGAGGGTCAGACCTCTTTCTCCCTTCGTTAGTCTGAGCCCCCCGCTCTATACCCCCTCGACCATACACCCGCAACCCTACACTTACCTGCCTTGCCACTATACCTCTCTATAATGGCATAAAGGTCCTTAACTATACTTCAACAATTCCTCCAGGGCTTGCTTCTCCAGCGAGACTTCCAGCGACGGTTGCATAGCCTCCGTTGCCAGGTTTTCCAGGATATCTTGTGCCAGGGGCGTTTTCTGGTGCACCTCCTCCTCGTCGGACGAGATGTAAATTAGGTCCACCGTCCTATTACTCGGTCGCGCCGACTTGACTATCCGGTTTTCAATAATGTTAATCAGTTTCCTTTTCCTTTTCATCGATGCCGTGCTTGGTGCACTTGGTGTTTCTTCGATGCTACTCACTTTAAATATGGTTGTTGTTGTGGCTGTTGTAGATGACTACTCAATATACTAATCACAGTTCACTATGCTTATATATCCTAAAAAAACCCTATGTTTTTATATCCTAAAAAACCCCTGTTTTTTACCTAAAACAACCGAATTTTTCCACCCCCTTGCATATTTTACAAGTTAGCAATACTTGT
>JAGJTL010000473.1:84567-102171 GCA_022063505.1 Calosoma granatense | reverse complement strand
AGGATTAATAGATAACACTGTCTGGTCATTGCGAATCTGTGAAGTCACCATAATGCTGATGTCCATTACACATTCTATTATATTTATAATGACCGGTAGAAGTACTAAACGCGGTTTTCTCTGCATTTGAAGGATCCATTAGAATTTGATGAAATCCACTAGCTGTAAAAATTGAACGTGTGTGCTTTCTCTGATGTTCTGAGTTGCACACATATAACCGAATCATATGCTGAGCCAGTCGGGGTAAATGAACTCAATGATTCGGCCACTGACACCACACGGGAGAAAATGCCAGTGAATCTTACGGATATGGGGTGGGTTCGCCTTTTGAGTGTGAAGTGGTTGGATTTTAGAAGCGAAACACACGTGTAATTTAAACACTGTATATCGGTAACTGTAGATACATGCAACACACTTACACATAGTACAATACGGGTTGCCTGGCTGAACGGCTTGCAACCTTGTACGAGCGGCCAGTAGTAGAAGGTCGTTCACTCAAGCGCACAGCTGGTCGGGGCAGCTTCTGGGCTCCACGGTTGACTTGACGATCCGAGTTACTCGGAGTTAGTGCCGTTTGCACTAACTTCGTAGTCGGCTTTAACTTCTTTCTTCGTAGATACTTAATGCCGTTGCACTAAGTCCCTCAGCGACTGTGACTCTATTTCTCTTCTGACACTTAGCGCCGGTTACGCTAAGTCCGTCAGCGATTTTAACTATTCCGTTCGTTGATACTTCGCGACTTTACACTTCGCTGTCGTAGGTGAGAGCTGGTGGAACTCTGCCGTTTAGACCGAAATCTGGCCCTTAAATACTCATTCTACTCGGACTTCAAAGGGACGGCTATCTAAACAAAGCAGTGGCGTATCTAATACGCTCCCGAATTAGGGATCCCCGTGGATCCTGCTACTGTTACGCTATCACGAGCCTATGTACGTACTAGTCATTACTTCTGACATCTTTACTACCGCGGTTCTCGGAATTTGGTTTGTTTACTCTCGCGTTTCTCGGAATTCGTCCAGTCACAGCTCAGCCCTTTTGGTTTAAACAGAGCCGGCTTCCAACATTATTAGCAACAACGATATTTGTGCAATACTGATCCTCATCGGTATTCACAACTTTATTTATAAAAGACTGATCCTTATCAGTATTAAAAATTCTATCTTTCATCCTATACTTTTTCCTCGGACTTACAAAATTATTTTGATACTGAGCTTCAGAGACGTTATTTGAATAGTTGCGGCTTACATTTCGTTTGCCTGCACGCAGCCGCGGCCAATTACAGGACCGGATTCTTTTCCCGACTCTATAATATTTATTTGTTTCGTGTTTTGTTTACTTGTACTGGGACCATTACGAACATTTGTATTATTAGAATTAGATTGCCAAGGTTTATTTTTATTATTCTGATTAGGTTTTCTATAACAGGTTGATATGTGATGACCTGGCCTTTTACAATAAGCACAAATAATATTAATTTTGTTAAGTATTTCCTGCTTGATTTCATTTCTACGAGGATAAGATGGTAATGATATAGTGACGTTACTTCTACAATTTTCAGCCATGTGGTCCATTTTTTTACATTTAATAATTTTTCTAACGTTTGTGGTTTGGAATTTTGAATAAAATTTATTTTGATTTATGATTCTTTCTTCTTCAACTGCACTTTCAACCGCTTCGTTGAAAGTGGTAAATCTACTAGCTTTAATTATAATTTTAACGGGTTCCAATAAATCTTCTTGGAAGGCCTTTAAACATGATTTGTGATTTAAATTTTGAGTAACTCGAGTGGCTTCTTCACCCTCGCTTGCAATAAAAGCATCATTTAAATCCGCCGTTAATCTTTCTAAACGATTAGCAAATGTTCTAATTTCCTCGTTAGGTTGTTGTCGACTACTTAATAATTCGCGTTGAATTTGAGCAATCGTTCGTTTTTCTAAATATTAATTTTGTAATTCTAATTTTAAAGATGCCCAGTCAAGGAAGTCTCTGTATTTGATTACATTATATGCAATACCTGTTAGTTTACATTTAATTACATTTAAAAATTGTGCCGTTTGCACTTGGGTTGACAAAGATGCACCGCCTATATCACAACATTTCTTCGTTTTCTGTTTTTATAAATTCAATAAACTCGGTGAAATTTGTGCCAAATGTAGTAGTGATTTCTGGCATATAACTTAAAATTTTTTTTACACTCACTTGCACATTACACCATCTTCTTGACGGTGTGAAGGGATGACGATGGTGAGTTGCTGGAGTTTAGTCGTTGGGGACGGTCTAGATGTACTGCCCACAAGATAGCCCTCTGCGACGACAATGAGGGGAGAAGTATCTGCTGGTACACAGAGATGGAAGATCTCTCGTTCCTGACCCGGTGCGACGATGAATGTGCACTCACAGCACTTTCACTTACGGAATATTTGCCTCAACCGAACACGTACAATTTACACGGCGCACGGAGGTACGAAACTTTCCGCCAAAAACGCACTAAATTTGAACAACCCCACACCTGTCTCCAAAATTTATGTTGTGGGGAACCCAACAATAAATATAATTTTAGGGTGTTCAAAATTATAATGCAAGTTGTACTTTTGACTATGCATTTATTACGAGGTCTTGTTTAGTTCTTCGTACAGAACGTCTGCTGAGTGCTGAGATTAGGCTTCTTCTGTCGATCTCACTGACTGCTCCTCGCAGGTTCGCAATTATTTCGTATCTAAGATTAAAACTCGTGGTGTCAGCATCTCTCGAGAGTTTACAGGATGTAACATAGAAATAGAGTCAGCAGTATTATAATTCACGAGAAAAAAAATCTACGTCTTAAAACTAACAAAGTGTGAGAAGTGATTTCTAAGTAATATATCTGGTTCGTGAAACAAAGATTAACAAGTATGTGAAATGAGTACTAAGTGATAAATGTGACTTATGAAATAATACAGCGTGTGACACTCGTAATACTAAACATTATGATTACAAACAATATTAATAATGGTTATAACTAATTAAAACAACTCTTTGATTACTACTTACGATTACAATGCTACAGTTGGGCGACTTTACAACAGTTTGTTCTGTTGTGTTAACGTCTGTTTGTGGTTTTACTGATTCACTGACTAGTCTGCGTTTTTTGAGTGTCTCGCTTGGTGGGCTCATGTCTTGGAGAACACTGTTGGTATTGTATTTGTTTTGGGAAGCACTTCTAGTATTTAGGTTGGAGGATTCACTTTTATTGTTTGTGTTGGAGGATGCACTACTAGTGTTTATGTTGGGGGGCACACTTGTATGGCTTGTCAGAGTTTTGTAGTGTATCGATTTCTTAATGTTTTTGTTCACACATTTCACTGTATCTGTTTTGTGTACACATCTGCGCTTCCAACCACTTACCACTTCGCTCATCCCCGTGGCCAGTGATAGCTCAGCGGGCCTGCTGTGTGTCTCTCTCTATTGCTTGTCGTAGGTACTGCTGCTGGTTTGCAACTCTCACAAGTCCCGCTGTTCCAGTGATTTTTAAAACACCACACACCCCAGAACGTACGTGCACAAAATATTCAAGATAATTCATTTACTAGATTTACTTCTCAACACGGCGGGGATGCATAGCAGTAGGGGCACGAGCCGTGAGAGCGATGGCTCCCTGAACAGAGTATGGTGTGTAACAAGCTTCGCAATAGTATTCACATGCGAAAGCAACCGTTAAATTTCTAATAATCCCGTAGTGACCCTCGTGATACAAAAAGTTCAGGCGCAGCACCTCGCTGTTGTCTTTGATACCCTCGAAAATAACATCACGCCCGCACGTTTTATGTTATGTTTATCACTTACAAACGCACGAGCCACAACTAACGCTCTCGATAAACACAAATTGTTCGTATTATTGATATATACAATTCCGCGTCTCCGCGAGCAGAACCCCCTAAAATTAGTCCTGATCGGCAGACGCGGGTGCTGAGGGTGTCCTCTCCCCAATGGTAGTCGGACTCTTGTCAACTCCACCTCCAAGTTGCCATCGTTGAATATAGACGCGTTGATCTGTAGTATGCGCGCCAGCATTTCCCAGACAACATCGATGTGAAGTTGATCGCTTCATCGGAACGACAGGATGGCTGGTGGGTGCTCCAGACACGCTGTACGAAACACTAGTCCTACTTGATCCGAAGGGAGTGTATCAGATGTTATTCGGTATAAAACATCAGAAGCACCGCCCTTGAACCAGAGTATAGGGTTAGTAGCATGGCTTGGCGGGTCCGGGATTTTGAATGTGATACGGTGTACGTGCATATTAAAATGCCGCCCATTTACCGTACCTTCGCCAATCACAGTGAACCGCGGTGTGCGAACGCTTCCATCAGCAGCCGTAGCAGCACCTCCAGTCTGGCTTAGTACTAACAACGACGACGACGATGATGTGGAAGGCTGTGTGTGTATATAAAAACATGAAATAAAAAAGAAAAACCCACCCATACATGAAATAATACTATTAATATTGTATATCAGATTATACTATAAGTAATCAGTGTCAATTTTGTTGTTGCTGGAGATGCTGTAGCACACACCATACCCGACACACTCCCGATGACGCTTGCAATATCCTCCCACGTCGTAGGGCTCGACTCCAGATAACACCTTCAAGGTTAAAAATTATATAATATTAATATATGTGTCCTCCCCATCATTGTTGAATAATTTTTCCGCCTCGGCCTCCATAAAAGCGTCTAATTCAACTTCAGTTAAGAAACCGGAAATATTATTGTCATTGAAAAATACTTTAGATTAACAAATAGTCAATGGGTTGATAATATAACCCAGTGGACCAATAACGCCCCACCACTGCTACACCTGTCTCACACATATATGCACCGCTGGCTTTTCCCCACATTTACTCTTAAACAAACATATGCAAACGCACATATATACGAGTTAATGCATGCACGCATATCAAATCAAGTAATATTTAATATTTTTACATATATACATTACGCACCTTATGATATAGCTCTGTACAGTTGTACTGCTCCAGTCATGGATGTTATTCTTGATATTCAAGGTATCTATGGCATTTCTAGAGTTTACAATTAAGGAATTAGCAATATTGTCTGTAGATGGTGTATTTATCCAGTATATTTTATTTAAACCTCCGTTTGGGAAAGATAAACCTCACGGTAGACAGTTGGCTTGTATCGAGCGCCAGAAAAGTAACAGTCACGGAGTTGAGTGGGATACAGGGTTCGTGGAGTTTGAAGAATTCACATCTGTTTTGAAATCTCTAACGTCTACGGCCGGACACATATTTGTCCATGGTGTAAAAAAGCAGAAATTTTTAACCTGAATTTTAAATCGACCAATGTTTGAATTAACAAACAAGTACCCCAACTGCCCTACATTGAAACTATTAAGAAGCTCCTCGGTGAGGACAACCGTGAATAAAAAGTGTCTCTTTCCACTAAGTCATAGCCATAATCATCAAGCACAACACCAGCAGCAACATCAATAATAACAACAGTCGCATCCCGCATCGACAAAAACAACAAATTGTACTCTAGAAAACGTTTACATTCTCCAACATTGGATGCATTGTAAAAATGAATTCGAAAGACATAGAAATAGCACTGATGACGACCTACTTAAATTCAGCTGTACATCGCGGTGTATATGCCTTTAATAAAATACCGCACAGAATAAATTTTCCCTGTGCCATTATCATCAACACTCAACCTGATACTATGCCGATTAGTTTGATTCGTTCGGGAGAGAATCGACGATATTTGAATTGAAAAAATTTATCAGCAACCACTGCACCTTGTAGCATTACAACCATCAAGTTATACAAAACATCGCTTCTGATGTATGTGGCCTGCATTGTCTATTATTTTTACTCTACAGATATAACGCCTATTCCGTAAATGAATTTTTTTAAATATACTAACGTAACACTGAGGCAAATGACATTATAACAAAATTTCTGTTTCAATATTATTTTTAAAATGATTTCTGGTAATATTTTATGCATAAAAATAATAATAATATTCAGGAAATAATGAAGATATTTGGGATGTATGTAGGGAATACAAAATAAAAAATTATACGCATTTACAATCATATATATTTTTGTACATTTGTGTAAGATAATAAACACTGTTATTATAATACATATATACCATCACCATGTATTAAAATTTGTCCCCTCATAGTTGACGTGGGCTTTAAATTTGGCCGGATAATAAGTCCGGTATTCCCACATCAACCCGACAAAGTACCCATGCAGACGGGAAAAATTTTCAAATATAATATGCTCCCACTCAGATTCGTTAAGACCCTGACAGCTAGTTGCAACATCTTCCACAAATCGAATATAATTATACCACATGTTATAGCTATCTCAAAGACACTTTCATCCTCCACCCTGAGATAATCGTCAACAGTAATAAACTGTCGTATTTATTTTTCATTTAAAATAATGGAACAATTTTTTAAAAATAATTCAACTCTCCGACCTGCCTGATATGAATATGTAATGTTAAATTCCGCAAATTTTGCGGGTGTACCAGGCAGACGATCTACTGTATTCTCGGACAATCACGATAAAACACTCGCTACTACATTAATATTACGGCAAAGGATTAAGTGTTAAAAATTTCCGTGTATACATAAACTCGATTCGAATCAAACCAGGCCGAAACAAATTTACTCCCCGAACCCAGGCCGATGAAGCTGCATTTTAATAATCTATTATCTTCCGAAAAGATGACATTTGGTAGTGTCGCACACCTACTCGATGCTGCGGCGGGAACGCTGAATGTGCGAGCTGCTCGACCTGAAAACGCTGCTGTTGTACGGCCTCATCCACCAGCCGCTCCAGTCCCTCGTTCAGCACGAACCAGTCATCCTCCTCACTCGCCCAATCTGCTTCCGACGGGAAGATGACGGGACCTGCTGCTGCTGAGGTGGTTGCGGCTGCAGCTGGATGGGTCCCCGGGGTCTTCTGTTGATCGTTGTCGTTGTTGAATGTCATTTTGTGACATTTCACAACTGAGAGATTGTACTCATCTTTCAAGTGTATTTCCAGTTCCTCCGTTGTAACGTCTTCAGTTAGACCGCGGATTACGCATGCGTATGACTTTTCGCTTGCGTCTGAATATGTGTGGAACTCTGTATCTGCATTTGTCACTTGTTTCATGAACTGTTTTCTTTGCTCGCTGTCCTCTACGGTTATGCTAGTGTTGTCCCGCATGTATTTTATATTAAATGCGCCTTACACGCTTTGCTTTATCACACTTATTAAACTTTTATGCATTTTTTGCATTGTTTTGTTGTACTGTGTCCTCTACAATCATGTCTGTGTCCTGATCACTATATAGCACTAATAGCATACATATTATGTGTAGGCACTTTTTAATTGCGCATTTTTTCTTTTTCTGGTGTGATGATCACGTCTTTTATTGTTATTTGTTTATTTATTGTATATATATATATATATCGAACAGTGTTCACTCACTGCATTATTTTTTGTTGCACTTTGCTGTGGGTTGTCACTATTTGCGCTTTGTCTCGTCAGTTTAGATTTTTTATTTACTCATATTTGTTCCGTATCACTTGAACTTGCCACTTCACTACTGGTCTTACACTCTTGATTATTATCTTTTTTCACTGTCTTCCATATACGTGTTGGCACTGTTCATGGCACACGGCTTGGCGCGCGTCTGGTGCACCCTGCTGGGCTACTTGCTTTATAATTCTCGATTGGGTTTCTTGCAATGCGAGAATCATACCCTTAGAGCATTGAGCCATACACTTTGATATTCGATTGGAAACACTAAGTCTACTTGTGAAATTAATTAAACGTAAATATATACTATAAATATACGTAGGTATATTATTATTCCCGTTAATCATTGAGGGATTTGAGTAAATTTGGTTAATATTAAAAGCAGCAGAACAAATAGCTAATCGTATGTTTGTATTGTCTTAGCTTACTTTCGATGATATTAACATTAACCGATTAATACGAATATTGGTCGCATTTTAATCGTTTTCCATATTATAGGTAAGTAGATGTAGTTTATTGTTCCATTTGCTACAAAATTTTTACAAGATATACCGACAAGGATGGCATTCGAACACATGCGTGCAGAGTACATTGGATTAGCAGTCCAACGCCTTAACCACTCGGCAACCTCGTCCCCGACAGTAAGTAAGTCCTACGATTTATGAATTAACGGTCGGCCTCAAACAAGATTGTTGTTCATATGGATACAATTTACCAATATATATGAGAATGGCAATAATTTTTCACAATATATCTTTAAAATCTGAACCGTAATCTACTTAGAATTTAAAGTTAGCAGAACATCGTTTCGAAACACGGACCTCTGGGTTATGGGCCCAGCACGCTTTCACTGCGCCACTGTGCTTATACATGTACGTTTATGGATGTACAATTCTATGTAGCTTCTAGTTAAACTTGGAATAATTTTTTTTCTTTTAAGTTTTAAATTTATCATCTGTTAACAAATGAGCAATTATTACATACAAGCGTATTTATGCGTAAACGGTTCTTTGCTTAATATAGATAGATGAATAGCTGATTTGTCTAGGTATATAAAAAATGTGTGATGAAACGGTCGGGAATCGAATCCGAGCCGCCCGCGTGGCACCGATGCTTGATATATTTGGAGTTCCATGTCAGTTTTAGATAAATGCATACTAAGTATTCACAAACTAATCTGTAATATGTCACGGGTCCGTGTTACAATTGAACCACCAAACGTATAATATAATTGACATGACAACAATTAACTAAACATTAAGAATAAATTTCGTAATGCATTGGCCGGGAATCGAACCCGTGCCGCACGCGTGGCCGCTGAGCATTTTACCACTGAACTATCGATGCTTAATATATCCGCTTTTCTTAGTCTCAGATGAGAAATTGTAAATAAATTATACAAAAATTCCTGTATCATAGACCAAAACGGAACTTGTAATAACTGGGAATCGAACCCACACAGCGCTTAAGACCGCTTGGTTATCCTGACGCGAATAAAAACGGACTATCAAACATCCCTGTTATTGTCTACAATTTGGGCAACTGTACTACCACATTAAATTCGGTTATTCGATATTCAGGAACGAATATAAATAAAAATGCGATTGCCGTGAACCGAACCCGGATCAACTGCTTGGAAGACAACTATGCTGACCATTATACCACCATCAGTTCTGCATAGAAGCGATTTGTAAATTTCTATCCGGATATCATTTGGACAAGCGTATTTTGTGTTAATGTAATGCTTCAATTTTGCTCCGTTCGTTGATACTCAAAAAATGACTAAAAAAATCAAACCCGGTTCAATTGCTTGGAAGGCTTTTTTTACTTTCATAATTTGTTTATTGTTATGACTTCATACATTACTATTACATCTACATATGCATTTTTCACAGGACGCTCATGACATGAAAACTGGTAAGTATATGCAATAACAATATAAAACATTTGCGCATTGGTACACTTAGGACTGACACATGAACGTTGGACGCAGTTTATGTACAACAGTGTTAGTAAAGTGCTTGCGTCTATGTTAGTACGGAGGTTCCTGACCAGAATCCTACCTCCCGGTTTACATATAACTTGACCCAGATCTTAAAATAACTATATAACGTGTAGCAAAAAACACTTATTTATTATTCTATATAATTTTACTTAGCGGGAAAACGCTAAGAACAACAGGAAGAAGAAGATACTTTTCTTTTATATAGAAAAAAATAAGAAAAACCTGTTCTAAATAATTATAATTAACTAACTTTTTCGCTGTCTTATTCTATGGTAATTTATTTACAATGTTTATAGTATGTTGGATAGTGGGTGCATGGAACTCGTGGGAGGAACGCCTTCGGTGAATAGGAGAAGGGTCTGATAGGGCAGCCGCTGTTTGAGTCTGCGTGGTGTTTTATACTCTCGTAGGTTTGTCATGTTTATTGTCAGTGTATTATGCTGTATGTGTCTCTTGTAAAAATTTTGTGAAATTTGTGTGATATTGTCGTGGATGTATGATTGAAGAATGAGTTGAAGAATTGTCGGGAGCCGAGGTGAACACCGAGGTATTTAACCGTTGGATAGGGAAAGGTTATGTGTTCCATTAGTTTTAGTGGGGTGAAAACTTTGTTGTTTGTGTAATTGCTTGTGAAGGCATGGTTTCGGCCTTCGTGTGGTTTATGGATATTTTCCAGGATTGCCAGTAGTGTTGAGATATATTAAGATGTATCTGCAGTTGTTTATTAGCAAATTCTGCGTTGAACGAGTGGGTATATATGGCCGTATCAACTAAAATTGAACTTGTCAGAAGTGGGATTCGAACCCACGCCCACAGAAATGGACTGCGACCTGAACGCAGCGCCTTAGACCGATCGGCCATCCTGACGCTTATGAAAACGCACTATAAACCATCCCTCTCATTGTCGACTATTTGAACAACTCTAGTGCTTTATTATTCGGCTAGTCGATACTCAGGAAAGATTATAAATGAAAATAAGATGGCCGAGAACCGAACCCGGATGTAAATTTTGATCCGGATACCATTTGACAAGTTTATTTTGGGTTAATGTAGTGCTTTAATTTCGGTCGGTTAATTGTTACCCAAAAATGACTAAAAGGAAAAATGCGACGGCCGGAAATCGAATGCTGACCATTACATCACCATCGCTCTTGAACAAAGAAATAATGTAAACAATGTAAGACCCGAAAAAAGAAAAGTAAATAAAAATCAAAACTAAAAGAAGGAATGCGACAGCCGGGAATCCAACCCGGATCAACTGTTTGGAAGGAAACTATGCTCACCGTTACACCACCATCGCTGGTATATAGAAGCAATGTGATATATTGTAGAGGCCTCAACGTACATGTACGTTGATATTTTTCATAAAACAAAATGTTTCTTGGACAAATACAAGCAATATAACATGCCTATATTTGAAAGTAAAACTGGGCTCAACCGGGATTTGAACCCGGGACCTCTCGCACCCAAAGCAAGAATCACACCCCTAGACCATTGAACCACACACTTTCATATTCGATTGGAAATACTAAGTCTACTTGTCAAATTAGTTAAACGTAAATATATACTATACATATACTTTGGCATATTATTCTATTCCTGTTAATAATTGAGGGATTTGAGTAAATTTGGTTAATATTAAAAGCGGCCGGACAAACAGCGAACCATATGTTTGTATTGTCTTAGCTCACTTTCGATTATATTAACATTAACCGATTAATATGAATGTTGGTCGCATTTTAATCGTTTTTCATATTATAGGTAAGTAGTTTTAGTGTATTATTATTATTATATTGGAGTTCCATGTCAGTTTTAGATAAATGCATACTAAATATTCACATACTAATCTATAATGTGTCACGGGTGCATGTTACAATTGATCCACCAAACGTTTAATATAATTGATATGACAATAATTAACTAAGCATTAAGCATAAATTTTGTAATGCATCGGCTAGAACCGAACTCAGGCCGCACCGTGTGGCCGGCGAACATTTTACCATTGAACTATCGATGCTTAATATATCCGCTTTTCTTAGTCTCAGATGAGAAAATGTAAATAAATGATATAAAAAAAGACCGCTTGGTCATCCTGACGCGAATGAAAACGGACTTTCAAACATCTTTGGAAAGACTATAAATGAAAATGTGATGGCCAGGAATAGAACCCGGATCAACTGCTTGGAAGGCCACCGGGCTCTGGTTGCGCCCCTACTGGTTTCATAGAAAACTAGTGTTTCACTCACGCCCCCTCCCTCGCTGTAGAGAGCCGGCAACATTTAAGCATCCGACTGCCATAGTCTTGCTGCACGTTTAAAATTCAACTAATTAACGTTGCAAGTTTGGCGTCCCGGGACGTGGGACCTGTTCAAACCGATTCTCTTGAAATTAAATTATTCGTTGATAACGTGGTGGAGAAAACTTAAAATACGGTTAATAATTGATACAAATTTGTTTAATCTTGTCTTCTATAATATAATTATTAGCCATAGTATTTAGTTGATAAGTATTTCTATTATAATTTTTCACCCATTAGACAAATCTAAATTTAACGCGATGAACTGGAATATGAGTTGGAAGTACGTGGAATTTCAAATTTGGAGATTGCTATGGTTTTAGAAATGCGTAAAACGTTGAGTAAACTGCTTAAAGACGAAAAGATCGGTATTTTAGTTGACCGGCGAGCATCAGCTTTCGATCGCGACGCGGACCCAATGATCTGCACACGGAAAACGGTTGAATTACAAGCTATGGCAACATACATTACCGGCTCTTATGTATATACAGTATATATTTAGTATATTGTTACGTGCCCGGATGGGACACGAACAATTGTCCTTGCCAAGGGTGAGGTTGCCGGCTCGTCAGTGGAGACAGCAGTGGTCCAAGGGGGTAAAGGGCGCCACGCAATTTTTAAGAATACCTACATCGCGCCAAATTGCGATGGGGTTCGGACAAGCTACCCAAAATTAACGTTACTAACCGATGGACGTGTGAGGCAGATACGGGTGTACAAATGAATGAAATTCTCTTTTTAAATTTGCAAAAAAGAATTATATTGGAACTGAGTTAATATTCTGAACAAAACAAGTTAAATAAAATAAAAATTACCATATGAGTACAATTTAAAAAAAAAATGTATAGGTATATATTTTAGATGCAAACAAAAAGAATAATAATAATGTCATTATAACAGAGAGTATCCTTGTGACACAGATTACTAGGATGACCGCGACCACACTAATAAAAAGGGGGAATAGCGTAAGCGCCGACGTGCGTGACGCATGCGTCCAACCAGCATAGAAATAACACTATTTAGAGGGCCCTAAGTTGTATAACGTCGGTTCACACAGTGGTAGGAACTCGAATGCGACACGGCGCAGGTGTGAAAGAACAAGAGTAAACGGAAATAACGGGTGCAGTAAAATGGCGAACATCCGCGTAAATACAAAAGAATACAAGTAATTAAACAAATAAACGTGACAGGAAGCGTTGATAATATAAACCAATATTATCAACTAATATTAAAAAAAACAAATGCAAAAATACTAATAATAAGAAACAATAAACTAAATGCCTATATTTGTAACTCTAGGTGTGATGGAAGTTAAATTATATGCAACAAAGTCAAGAAAAAAAGGTACTGATTAGATTAGCCAGTAACAGCGAAAATTATTGATTTAGCACAATATTAATTTAGACAATAAAGCGATAGGCTCGTCAAAGACTTATCTGGCCTCACTCGTCCGGACTCGTCTAGCTCGTGGGGTTCTGGAACTTTCGGCACGCTCCTGGATCTGCGCTCGGGGGGGATGAGATCTCGCCAAGGGCGACGGAATCAACTCTATCGATGTCCTCTACCGATCCTATCCGCGTTCTGGAGCCACGATCGGACGTTGCGACGGTTTTGGGCAGTTCGGCTCGCGTAAATCCCACAAGGGTGACTGGCCGAAGATAACGTACCGCGTACTAATTCTTCGCACCAATTTTTAGTGGCGAAATAGATCCCGTAATAGGTAACTCAACACTCGAGTAAAATTTTTCGCCAAGAAAAAAAATTCGCGATCGAACCACGCCCTTGATGTGCGCTCTAGCAAGGTCAGGAACTAACTTAACTTTTTTTTGCACAAAGCAAGAAAAAAAAGGCGAGAAACGACGTCCTTCAGCTCGTTAGTCGAGAGAGAGAGAGCTGATACTTAAGTCAGAAAGACAAGGAAAATAAATCAAATTCGCGCCAAAACAATGACCTAGTCAAGGTTACAACAAAGACCATTTACACGGAAACACGGAAGAGTAATCTGACATACGGGCAGGATAAGAGTCATCCAAGAATTAATGATATATTTATTTTTAAGAGAAATTAATGAAATAGCTCGTAAATACTATGAGAAAACTTATTTTGAATATACAAACAATACATAAAATGCGTTACGCTAGTGACTAGGTGTACACAGGTCTGTCAATAAATCATAATTAGTGTACAAACTAGTCAACTTCATTGTTTTGTGAAATAAGTGTGTGCTAACCTATGAAGTATTTTGGAATGGTAAAATATGTATCATTGAAATGAAACGGGTAAGTGAATTGAAAATTATTTTAATGTACACATAAGTATGATACAACTCTGAAGGAGTAAACTAATAACAACATGTATTTCAGATTAAACAGACAATACAGCGAGACAGGTAATGAGAATAAAGTAAAATAGAAACTAAATAAAGGAAGTAAATACGGAAAGTAAGAACACAGCTATTCAACACAGAAGAAAAATACAAAGGTCACCAAAATCGTAACAATATGCATATATGTATGTGCAGTGGCGGCTCTTCTATAAGGGCCCTCGGGGTCGGGCCCTACTTATATTTATATAACTAGCGTAAATAATGTAGATTTCAAACGTTTCTGTAGTATTTTGAGGTAATATTTTATAATCCGACTTAGTATGGCCCTATTTTATATGTGTAGAGTACGGGTCATTGTTTGGGGCTCGTGGACTATCAATCATGTATTTTTACCGGCCGCGATATCTGTTTAGGGGATAGCTCGATGTAGCCCGGAAACAGGGTTGCTACTTACGTACATAACGAGTGATTCCTTGATTGTGAAGCAAGCATTTACAATATCGATCGTATTTATTTACCGCGTGAAATGCCTATTTAGGGGCCAGCTCGCTGTAGCCCCAAGACAGCGGTGCAATTTACGTACTTAGCGGGCGATTCCTTGATTGTAAAGCAAACATGGACAATATCGATCGTATTTATTTACTGAGCGTAAATCCTATTTTGGGGCCGAATTCACGTAGCCCCGTCACATTTACGTGCAGGCACGGCGTTTGTCTTATTATTTTGCCTCGTTATTCTGTTTTGTTGTATTTAATGCGTTATTTTTGTCGTATTTTACTTTGTAAAAAAATTAAATTCATGTCTTTTCTTTAAACTATGTGTTTATATTGTGGGAAATTTATTAAAATAGAGGCTTTTTAAATCAATACTTGAAGCCAGTATATAAATATAAACAAATTAAGTTTTTTTACACCTGGCCCCACCTGTTTCTATTGTCACCATCCGCCACTGTTTATGTATATACAGGTGTCCCTTTTAAACGGGCCAATACATGACTCTCGAAATATATTAAAAATACAACGTCGGTTAAATGAGACAAATGAAAAGTTGGGTGTTCATTATTAGGCGTTTCCGATGACAACGACGAGTATAATGAAGCAGACGAAATTTGTATATGTTCACAGGAAAACGTCGGTTCAAGGGACGAGAAAGACCCAAAATCCGAGGAGGTACCTGAATATCAGGAAAAGCCGACTGCTAGCCAAAATTCAAATACCCGCCACTGTGAGACCGAGCAGGTGGCGCAACTACTCTGTCGGTACAACTTGATGTGGCACGACGCGCAGCAGTACAAGTATGAGAGAGAGTTAACATGTAATAGCGAAGAAAATGACTCACGTCGCGAATATGCAGGATATATATTATGTTCATTGAGCAAATGTTTAACATGCCGGACCGTAATTGCTAAGTTTAATCATGTAGCGAATTGATTTTGACGCTTGCTGAGAAAATTTCCGAGATTTGTTTGTCAGCAATGAAGAGTATCGGTCTCGACCAGTGATCTCGTTTATGAGTTTCGTTATTTTACTTTCGCGTAATGTTAGCTTTGTAGCTGCGAATTCTGATTTTGTGTTATACGGAACGTAGTTGCTGCATAGGGAGGATCAAAGTCGTGTTCACGAAATGAATCTCAGATTTCGAATAGCCGCTTTTAGTAATGAAATCTATATTTAAAAAAATTATTACAATACTTGCAAGTTACAAATAAAGAACTACAATGAATATTCACGCGAAACGTTTTTGTTATATGTATATGCATATAACATATATAAGGAAAGCTTATTTGATAAACATATAAATATAGAAGAAGAAATATAGTGTTTTTTTTTAAATCAATAGTAGCCATGAAAATTTTATAAAACAAAACACAAACAATTGGCAAACAATTGCAACACACTGTATGTATGTATGGATGTTGTTTAAAAATTCATTGTGAATACTCATTATTAATCGTTTGTAAGCTCTGCCCGCACACACATGAAACGTATGTGATATTTTTATATACAACACATGTAGTTAGGTCTTGCAACATACATACATACATACATACAGTAGATTAATTCAAATCACAAATGTGTATTTCTCAATAGATCAAGGAGGCACTGAATGTGCGATGTTGTATTATTTCGTATATCGTTGCTATTTTGTTTTTAACCTATTGAAAAATATTACAAAGGAATATAAAATATAAAATTGTAGTATTACATAATGGAACCAAATCCTCCAATCAAAATATTACTAAACACGAGATAAAGTTTGATAATTAAATTATCATATGCAGACATATATATATACACGGTTCATAAAAAAACCGAACATAACAATCTAAAAATGAAAATTTTTTTTCCCAGTCAATTTTAGAGGAAAAATTTATTTGAAAAAGTTGTTTAGAATTTAAAAATGAAAACAAAAAACAAAGATTGAAATAAATACAAAAATTACTATCTTGTACTGTCAGATGTGTCAATTAAACACATTTTTGTTTTGATATACGTGTGTGTATAAGAAAGTCGTGTGGTGACCACACCAGATTTTTACTTTCATATACATATTAGAAAAAGAAAGTATTGTAATTTAGGAATCAAGAATCGATATATTTACTAAAAAAAAAAGTATTAAAAATATAATATACTGTCGTGTTTTTTCGCAGTTTTTCTCTAAAATTCCAAAAATTCAAATTATTCCAAAAATTCAAATTATTTCCGCAACCAAACGAGATATCGAAAAATGTTTCAAATAAAAGTTGTAGAAAATAACATTCTGCATGAAAAATATCCTGTGCATTTTTCTTCTATCTCTGTTCAGTTTTGAGTTATAGCGCTATTTATATATGTTCATACGTATAATATACTGTCTGTTTGTAGTTTATCTCCAGAGACAATGTCGACGCTGCGTCTTCTGCTGTTGTTGGGTGTCATCTTCAGCTTGTTCATCGAGAGTTCTATTCAACAATCCCTCATTCAATCACTCCTCAACCTCCTGGTGGAGGGAGGAGCACAATCCACAGCTGAACCCCCAGATCGCGCGTTGTTACTTAGCCAGAATATGATTTCATAGTCGTGGGAGCCGGTACAGCAGGTTGTACGCTTGCCGGCAGGCTTACAGAAAATCCAGCATGGACGGTGTTTCTGGTGGAGGCCGGTAGGGCAGAGAACTATCTTATGGACACACCTATACTCGCTAATTACTTGCAATTCACCGACGCTAATTGGAAATACAAAACAGAGCCGAGTACAACGAGTTGTTTAGGTTTTAAATATATTATATTTGTTCTCTCTCTCTCTCTTTCTCTATATTATAATTTATTTTTACATATCAATATACATTTTTCGATTGTCGTCTAGGTTTTGATAACGCACAATGCAATTGGCCACGGGGCAAGGTGATGGGAGGCAGTAGTGTCCTGAATTATATGATACACACCCGGGGGAACA
>JAGJTL010000466.1:217706-233429 GCA_022063505.1 Calosoma granatense | reverse complement strand
ACATGTATTACTATCCTTGTCTATATTGTCAGCTAACACCATCCGTCGTCTGGCGTCCAACGCCCGACGCCCCTTTGCGATGACGCCCGTTTGCAACACAGTTACGATTAAAAGAATGTAGACGGATTATTATCAATGTCAAATTGAAACTGAATTGGTGTTATACAGATGCTATCACTGTTAGTTCTGAAATATATAAAAAGCATACTTTCATATTCTAGTTATTGACAAAACAATACAACATTACCTTTACTCTGTCCTTTAACACATAGAACTATACTTTTTTCTTCATTTTTTTAGCAGAAAATAGTTGATATTTAACTGACACGGCACTGTAGGCCTGCACGTGGATGTGTACAGGGTAAATTTGGAGCTCCTCCATTAAAAAAGGCATTTCGGTGGTGCTCCGCTGCACGTGGCTCCATTATATTGCGCCATTTATGGTTTTCGCGCCAATATTATCTACTCATCAATTAACCTCAATATATTAAGTGAAACTTACCACTATTAGCTTGTTCCCGAAAATGAGTTGCACTTAATTGAAGCCGCCTCCTACAATACAAAATTTAGTTAAAACAATGTATTTTTCAAATAAAACTATTACGGCTAATAATTACCTGAAATAAATAGAATAAATAAAATTAACAGCTTGTCCTGTCAAAATACTCCTACACTAGCGACAAAACACTGGAACTATTTCAAATTTTTGTGTATACTTAGATTTTTTAAAGAAGTCACAGAATAATTATTTATATTATTTTTGCCTAAGATGCCTAAAAATTAGTAAAATATACAATTTCAACATACGTTTGACAGTTTTAAATTATGAACTTCAATAACAATTATTAATTATATTATTAAGTTTTACTGGACTCCTTTCAATACTCAAACTATAGGTAAGATAATTCATAATAGTTCCAGTGTTTTGGCGCTAGTGTCGAAGAATTTTGACAAGTCAAAATAACCAATATGATTGCATTTATTCAGGTAACTATTAATTATGAAATATTAATTAATGATTCAGATAAAGTGTTGATAAATTGTTTTATAATTACAGGCTACATTATTACACTTGTGACATGTAAATATGTATGTATTACACAACAGAAAATAAACATAGTAGATTGTCATACAATAACATATGAACTGACATGAAAATATAGAATAATCCACTGCAATAAGTTTAAACTAATGTTGAAGAATTGTGTTTCTATCCTGTATCCCTGTAAGTTTAATCATATTTTGAAATATTGTCTTCGATGTCGTGGCCTGTCACAGGAACTCTTATGATCGAACCGACAGAATCCGAGGACAAATATGAACAGGACCGATTCTGTGAAGCACTGATCTCGATCCGGGAAAAAATTCGAGAGATTGAAGAAGGTAAAATGGATGTGCGAGTGAATCCGTTGAAGATGGCACCATACACACAAGCTGAACTGGTATCTAATGAATGGAACAGACCATATTCTACAGAACAGGCAGCTTTTCCAGCGGTTAGTTGATGCATTGATATCCTGCTTGTAGGTGGATTCTAATTGTTTTTTTTTTAATTCTATTATAGCCGTTCGTTAAACAAGAGAATAAAGTATGGCCAAGTGTCAGTAGAATTGATGATATTTATGGAAATAAACATCTGGTCTGCACAGGTCCACCAATATAACCTGATATGTAATTAACTGTCAACAAACATGTGAGATTGTATATTTAATTGACTGTATGTTAATGACAACAAATTTCACTGGTGTGCAATCTTTATCCGTCTTTTTTGGAACTAATATCAAGCCATCGTATGCCTATGGAGAACAAATGAATCATGAATGCGTTGTCATCATGAAAATGGGCAGCATGCTACCGTGTCAGTTGTGAGCATATATGAGTACACTGAACATGAAGAGACATGGCCAGGAGAATGTAACGCACCACATGGTACAAGGGACGCAGACAAGTAAAACCGTACTCGAGTTGGCAATGTTGGAACTGAATCAAGTACCCTCGGATACATATATTGCGAAAATCAGTAATCATGGTACACCAGTTCGTCAGTTGGAATTAGATCGTCATCATAATGAAACTAGCTCGGCCAGAGCGACGCACTGTACGTTACCGCGACTATCTCGTTTCACCATCCGAGAGATACGTGTCAAGTCTGTGGACAAGAGCAGCTGTGTGCCAAAGGACGATGGAGATGCGACCAGTGCCAGTGGTGAAGATCCATCATTGGCACTGTCCGTACCAAACAGTGGCCAGCCCATTTTGTCGACTATTAGTTCGGCTAGACGAGCTCGGTCGGTAAGTCCATGTACACACCGTACTCACAGTCCATCAACAATCACTACTACGGACACACATGTCACAGTAACAACGGAAGCAGCACTAGCACTAGCACCAGCACCAGCACCAGCATTAGTTACAACATCATCGTCCACGTGCGACCTGGCAACCTTGACAGAATATACGCGGCCACTCCATGACACATTCTACATTCTGATGTCGCATATGAAATCACGGGACTGGTACAGATAAGAGAGTCGACAGTGTAATGCAGACATATATTGTACATATTTATCATTCATTTGCCAGGATCACTTCTATGAAAGGTCTCGTTCAGCTGTCTGAGACACTGTCTGCTGTAGATCGCAGCACACTGCTCGAATACATGCCGGCGGTAAATCAGCGTGTGCTCGAGTGTCTGCGGAGTCCCCGGTCACATGTGTGCCGCACGGGCTGTCAGGTGGCAGGCAGACTGTTTGCTGAGGTCAAGGACACCAGGAGACCTGTATGTACACACACACACACAAAGATAACACTGAATATATATATACTGATACTGATACTTTACAGGAATTTGACGCAATTGTTGAACTACTACTGACAAAGACAGCCGACGCGAACAGATTCATCCGACAGGACGCCAGTGTAGCACTACAGATTCTGGTGAGAAGTGTACCGCCATTGCACACAGTGCGTGCCATCAGTCAAAGGAGTCCCTGTCACAAGAACGATTTAGTTCGAATCTCGTGTGCACGACTATTTCTCTGCATCACAGAGCATTTTGGCGTAGGGCTTGTCCTGAATCCAACCGCCAGTGATTCCATAAGGAAACGTATCCTAATACATATGACCAAGTTCATCAAGGATAAAAACTACAAGACTCGGTATATATATATATACTTATTATAGCATCTGTTTAATCCTTGTTAATATACTGTTGAATAACATTTCTAGTGAGTATGGCGCACGATTGTATATGGAGCTTCAGTCGCATCCTAATTTCGAGTATTACCTGAAACAAATTATCGATAAAAGTAACATAATGGAAATGAGAAACATACTGAAAGATAAATTGTATATAAAAAAATAAATATAGCTTTTGAAACTGAATAATGACTTCATACCACAATAATTATTATTGTTTTCAAATGTTTTGACCAGTTTTGACATACGAGTATCTTATTGCTCCCTGTTAATGCCACTGAGTGCCTTGAGTCGGTCATACAGTTCACACTGATTTTGATAGATGGCAGACCAGGTCCGTGATATTACTTAGCGTCTGTGGACTGTCAAACAACGGTCAAGTACAGCTAAAAACTGGGAGTTGATTAAAACAAGGTATAGCTAGTTTTCTGTTAGCGGCGGTGACTGTGTGCTTATTAATGTTGCACTTCTAAATTTAGCGGTCGACTAAGTATCGCGGGAGCTAGTCTTATGTCGTAACGTGCCGCATTCAAAGATTACACGAGAACGGAACGGCAGCGGCAGCAGTAAGCCTGGCTGAGTGCATGTGTATGAAGGATAGACGAAACAGTGAGTGTTCTGTGCAGCTATAAAATCACTAGATAATATGTGATCGATGGTTCGGTTTTGTGTGTCCGATGGCGACCTGAGTGAATGAGTGTGATCTGTACGTTGAGACATGGGGTTCTCAACATGCCTGCAGGGCAGAACAGCCCATGAAGCTCTACTGCAGCGGCAGGATGCGGAGCTACGGCTTCTGGAGACGATGCGTCGGTGTCTGATGAACAAAGTGAAATGTGACCGAGAGTACGCGATAGCGTTGAGCTCAGTGGCCAACCAAGGTTTAAAAATTGACCGAAGTGAAGAGCTGATCGGCAGCCTGGTGACCTCTGCTTGGCGGAGCACTATGGAGGAAGTGGACAACATTGGCAAATTGATACGCCAGAACGCGGATGCCATGGAGACGCGTGCCATAGACAGACTAGCAGCCATGTGCAGTGAGAAACGGCGAGCCCGCAAGCAGTACCAGGAGGAGCATAATCGCATATCCCAACAGTTTACCCATGTGAGTATCAGTGCTTTCTACATGCTGCTAACTGGTGTGGTGGTGGTGCTGCTGCTGCTGCTGCTGCTGCCGCTGATGGAAGCTGTGCTGACTGACTGACTGACTGACTGACTGACTGATCGACCAATCAACCACCTACATACATACGCTACATGGACACTTGGGGTCAATTTC
Source organism: Calosoma granatense (assembly GCA_022063505.1). Lineage (NCBI taxonomy): Eukaryota > Metazoa > Arthropoda > Insecta > Coleoptera > Carabidae > Calosoma > Calosoma granatense. The sequence continues at coordinate 228,952 of JAGJTL010000466.1, read as the reverse complement.
TTAAGCGTACCATGCACGTCTCGTTAATTGTTGTCAATTGATTTTAATTGTGGGACAAACGGTTAACTGTCTAGGCTTGTTTTCACATCATCTCTGTGTTTGTGATTTTGTGTAACATCGTGGCTTCTGTATATGAGTGTGTGTGCATGCCAGAATCTAACTGTATGAACTACTAATATTATGTACGTACGAATGTAGTTTGATGTCTTGTTGTCTATAGATCGGTATCTGCATGTATGTGTAATATGTTTCATTATTTATAAAATAAATACTTGTATGCACATATAAACTTGTACTGGTACTGGTGCTATATATTTAAATAGTGTAATGTACTATATCACTATATTGTCTATGTACCGTTATATCGGATGTGATGTGACGTGATGTGGTATGGTGTTGTGTTGTGTTGTGTTGTGTTCAGTAGTTGATCTAAATTTGTAACGACCGATGATGTCTGTTGTAATATGTACCGTGTCCATTATTGGACCTGTGCCAGAATATAATATTACATGTGCGTATATTATATACTACTGTTCTCTGTTCATTCGCAACAGACATACATACATATTTATTGGCCTATGCTCATGACCTCCCGATGGCCATATATGCACAACACAACATGCGTTACACAGCGCCAGTGTTGTATAGTCAGTCTGCACACAGTACTTACTCACGGCACTGACAGTCCGTCCAACTGATGATTTGTCAACGTGCCAAACACTACCTATTATTACTACATACATACATAGTACATGGTTCAATTTTAATTCCACCTTCGGTCAACATTATGTTCTTTAATGTCAAGGACGAATTCTTGGGTGCGCGCGCGCGCCATTCTCAAATCTTTCACAACAAACTATGTACGTACACCGGCTGCAAAAGAACGATGATTGAGGCCATGCCCGGAAACGTATATTAGTGTCGATGACCTTCCCTCCCGTGTGTGTGTGTGCGTGTGTGTGTGTGTTATATACAACGATTAACTGTACATAGCAGTGTTGTCCTACTTGTGCTAAACCATCATTGGCAAACATACATGGTGATTATTTTACACTGAAACACTCAATACACCGTTGGATGTGCATATGCCTATGTATGTGTTTCATTTGCATTTCAGTTGACGGAAGATGTGAATAAAAAGAAAACGGAATACCAGAAGTATTTGGAACTGTACAAACTAATGCGCTCCAGGTTTGAAGAACATTATGTGAAATGTGAGTATTCTGGTGGTGGTGACGTGTATGTATGTATGTATGTATGTATATATTTATATTGATTGTCTAGCGGGACGTGGTGGTAGAAAGTTGGACGAAGTACGAGACAAGTACCAGAAGGCGTGCAGGAAACTCCATCTGACACACAATGAGTACGTGTTGTTACTGTGCGAGGCGGCCGAGTACGAGCGGGATTACAGGACAGTGCTGTTACCGGGCCTCCTCGAGCATCAACAAGCTGTACAGGAGACATTCATACAAACATGGTACACACACACACACACACACACACACACACACACACACACACACACGCACACGCACAATAACAAATATCTAATCTTAGCATTATAATAAGATAAGATAATGTAACTTACATAGTTTCCTGTATCTTTTACATAAAACCTGATTGATTCATACTTTTTCGATAATGTTTTAGGAAACAAATATTACAAGACGTGACGCAATATTCCGATCTGACCTCGAATAAATTCAACGAAATTCAACAAAAAATCGAGACCAGTTTAAATGGTATACGTCCAGCGGACGAATACAGAGAATTCACAGAGAAGCACAGGTAAACTATGAACGTTCTGTACTCGGTTTAATCGATGTACATGCAAAAATTACACTCAATTACACTGATTGCATGTAGAAGTGTAAATATTGTAGGTGTGTATGACGCAACCCACATGACGCGCGTGTATAGCGGGTTGTGTGCACATATCACTGGTTTATATCATACTACATAGTTATATATTTATGTTCCATTACAGAACTACGGCCGTCAGTGCAGTTTCATTTACATTTGATGAGAGTTTAGTTGAGGACACGTCTGGGAAACTGTTGGCAAATAAACTGACCGTGGATAACTTGACAGTAGAATGGCTTAGAAATAAACAGAGTGAACTGGAGACTGGCATTAGGGAAGGCCAGGAGAAACAAGCGCTGATCTCTGGTACAGTGGTGGCGAGTACAGTTACAACGGGCGACGGTGCAGCAGTGTCTGTGGCGGCTGCTGCGGCTGCTGGCTTAGTGAATGAAAAGGATAGCAGCACGTTGAATAGTAGACATTCGGCGGGCAATGTCAGCATATTGAGCACCACGTCCAACATGGAGGCGACCAGTTGCAGGAAGGAGTTGAACGAGCTTAAATGTCAGGAGCGCAAGATGCAACGGCAAGTGGAGATGATCAGATGCGCCCTGAACGAGCTGGGCTGTGAAGAAGCTCCGCCCGGCTGCGATCTAACTATTGAACAGCAACAACAACAACAGCAGCAGCAGCAGCAGCAGCAACAACAACAGCAACAGCAACAACAACAGAGTGTAGCAGGAACACCCATACCAACAGAGAATGGAAACACTGATAGTCAGGTATGGCGATATATATACACTCGTTATATGTACAAGTCACATAATAATATGCTGTGTATGCTTTAGCTAGCTATGGATAGGGAACTACGCAGGTACATTAGTTTAGTACACGTGATGTGGGAGTGTGTGTATGTATGTATGTAGTGTAGAGTAAATATTTACAGGCGCCTGGTGGTGGTGGTGGTGGTGGTGGATCGCAGTCCAGTCTCAATAAAAGACGTCTAATAAATATGATACGTAAACCCTTCAGACGGAAATCTGTACCGTCCTCGCCGGTGGCCGGGCCACGAATGTCCGCACGGGCCGAGTCGGCCCCGCGCACCGACCCGTCATCCACTGAGCCAGTAGGTCACCCACACATGTGCTGTCTGAGTGTGTTTCTCTGCTGCCTGCACTAACAACATTGTTACTTTATACAAGTACTCACTCACCGCACTGATCATGGATTGCTGCCATATGACTGACATGCATGTGTAGAAGCTGAATCTAGGAATATTCTACTTGGCTGCTGCTGCTGCATCATACATACATGATACATTTAAGCACACATCTCTCTCTCTCTGTGTGTGTGTGTATGTGTGTATGTTACATTGTAGTATGTACTTTGTAAATATATAGAAAGTTAGTGTAGGAGAATGGGTTTCCTCTGTGTTGCGTGTGTGTATCATTGTTGATTGGCCACTGTAGATAATTATAAACGCTAATCGACGACCTCTGGTCGATGAGGAATGGTTCCATGGGGTGTTGCCGCGCGAGGAGGTGGTTCGACTGCTCACTAAGGACGGGGACTTCCTGGTGCGCGAGACCACACGGAATGACGAATGCCAGACGGTGCTCTCTGTGTGCTGGGGCGGTCACAAACACTTTATCGTCCAAACAACGGCTGAGGTACAATACACTCTTGTAGGTCCTGTGATATTCTCCTCGGTACATGTGCGTATATTTGTACGTATAGGGGCATTATAGATTCGAGGGACCAGCATTTCCCAGCATACAGGAGCTGATACGACACCAGCACGACTGTGGACTACCAGTGACCAGTCGGTCCGGTGCCATACTACGTAAACCGATACCACGCGAGCGATGGGAGTTGAATAATGACGATGTGATCTTGTTGGAGAAGATTGGCAGGGTAATGTAACATCTCTCTCTCTCTCTCTATGTGTGTGTGTAACAGTTGTATAATGAAATATAATGCAGGGTAACTTCGGAGAAGTGTACAAGGCACAACTGAAGAACAATGGCCAAGAGGTGGCGGTTAAAACGTGCAAAGTGCAGATTCCTGATGAACACAAGAAGAAGTTTCTGCAAGAGGGTCGCATACTTAAGCAGTACGATCATCCGAACATTGTGAAACTGATTGGCATCTGTGTACAGAAACAACCAATCATGATTGTGATGGAACTAGTGCCGGGCGGATCGCTGCTCACGTTTCTGCGGAACCGCGGCACCACACTGAAACAGTGCCAGCTGATGGCCATGTGCCGGGACGCAGCGGCCGGTATGCGGTACCTGGAGTCGAAGAACTGCATCCACCGTGACCTGGCCGCCCGGAACTGTCTCGTGGGTGCGTCCCCACTCACCACTCAACAGCTGATTGATTGATTGCTTGCTTGCTTGCTTGATGTTCATGTAACAGTAATGTTCTGTTCTGTTCTGTTCTGTGTAGGCGACAAGAATATTGTGAAAATCTCGGACTTTGGTATGTCACGTGAGGAGGAGGAGTACACGGTGTCGGATGGAATGAAGCAGATACCAATTAAATGGACGGCCCCGGAAGCGTTGAACTTTGGCAAGTACACAAGTCTGTGCGACGTCTGGAGTTACGGCATCCTCATCTGGGAGATATTCTCCCGCGGTGGCACTCCCTACAATGGATTAACAAATGCACAGGCACGGGATAAGATAGATACAGGTAACATTCTCTCTCTCTCTCTTATACATCTGTACATTCAATCATTCATTTATTTACACATATAGAATTGTGTGTCCTGTGTGCAGGATATCGTATGCCCGCCCCTGACGGCACACCGGATCAGATGTACTGCTTGATGAATCGCTGCTGGGAATATAATCCAGAGAAGCGGCCACACTTTGACGAAATATTCACGGTAGTAGACACGCTACATGATGCTCTACGGTAGCCAAACGTACAAACAAACAAACAAACACACCCACACTATACTGTGATTTACCGCTATTTGTCGCAGCTATGTATAGTATTATTGACAGTAGCCAAGTTCTGTACGAAACTAAACTGTGTCATTATTGTATTCATTGTATTATTATTGTAATAATGATGTGTCATATATGTGTTAGGTAGCCGGCAGCTGTTAGTTTGACATAAGTATTTTATTCTGTGTAAATCATTGTGTAATTCTGAGGAGTGCGTGTAACTTGTTCCCAAACATCTGTGTATCACCACGCGCAATGCACTTGGCCCGTTATACGGCAGTGTTAGTTTGGTTGCCTGCCTGCGCAGGGGAACAACTGACACGTTTCAATTCTTGAGCATACGACGTCCATTCGTTGTCATAATATTATGTAAGTAAATATGAACGATGTACATATGTATTGTATTGTATTGTGATGTTCATTCATGTGTGTGTGCGTGTGAATGTTGAATTTGAAATAAACATAATGATGATGATTATAAAAGTACAACGGTTTATTGAGAGTGACTACAGATACAGTTTGATTAGTTCATCGCTGACGGCTGACGGTGTGAGAATGCCCAGGTCGGTGAATAACAGTGTAATGTACGCGGGTGGCGTGTAGTCCACCAGCGGGTGTTCCTTCCCCAGGTCCCGAGCTCGCATACTTGCCGTATACTAGAGTCGAAGTGATACAATAGTTTAGTTAGTGATAATTACAACACTGCTGCATCACTGATTGACTGTACACAGTAATTACCTTGAAATCATCAGGTAAATCTTGCTGGCTGAGCGGATAGAGCCGGGCAAATTTGAAACTTTCAGTGAGCACGTAGAACGGCTTCTTGAGTTCACGGGCGCACAGCGCCATGGTGTAGCTGCCCACCTTGTTCACGATACCGCCACTCTCCACGACACCCTCAGCACCGACCATTACAAAGTCCATCTGTTCCATGACGTAGCCGACGGCCGAGTCGAGGATGAGCGTGCACGGTATATGCTCGGCGCGCAGGTCCTCGCACATCCGTTCGCCACTGTTGTCCGGTGCAGACTTTGTCACATACACTTCGAACCGTTTACCCATCTTGGCCGCCTCCTTCAGCGTGTGTAGCACCACCCGTGACCGAGAGTGTGTCAACACGCGCTACACATAACACACCCATCATATAACCATACCAGGCACATGCACACGGGAGTACGATCATACATACTGAGCCATCGATAATGAATTGTCCAGCGAGTTTGACAATTTTGCTGCGGGCCTCTTCTAGTTTTTGTAAAAATAACAGTCCTCGCTCCAACATGATTTGCTTGCACTCATCAAATGTCTGAAACGGAACAACGGATACTAGTAGACACACATACATATATCCATATAATATGTATCATTCTCGTACCTTTGTGTCCAGCTTGGCTAAAGTAATGAATCTTCGGAATAATTCACAGCCAGACACTACAGCAGTTACAGGATACTCTGTGTTACGCATCACTTCAATGGCTGATTGTAAATTTGAATCCAGTTCTTGCACAGTTTCAGCTGCAGACGCACACAAATTAATTATTTCATTATTTACACTGTCATATCATCATTATTTATTTACATACATTTATAGTGTTGTAACACTGTAAATAATGTTCTAATTGCAGCCACGCCTGCTGAAACATCCTCCTCGTTCTTCAAAATGCTACAGAAAAACTCCTCAATCTCTGTAAAACAGGTATGTATAAAGGATGACAGCTGATTATTTTTTAAGGTTAGGATACAATAAATACACCTTTTTTCTCCATGATACATTCGATAATTGGTGTTGATATTGTTTCTGGAGTAGTTTTAAATACGTCCCTTCGTTACTGTATGTCCAACAATAATAATATGAGAACGTAAATTGCCTTGCGCAATTTTTGCAAATGTTACTGCACACTTGACAACCATATGCAATGGAAGTAAAAGTGACAGCTGAAAATAAAAAGACAGACTGATTGGATATTACGTAGAGAGAAAGTACTGTACCTTTATTTTTCTGGTACTCTAATTAATCAATTAATTTTATACACTTATTTATTGCATTTCTTTTAATTTATTAAAAAAAGTAATTCACTTTAGTTCACGTCATTTCCACAAGATGGCTACGGCAAATCGTGTGCAAATCAAGTACCTATACTTTCAACGTTGAACCAATCACGATGCTTTGCACAGTCATGTGACTTCAGTTCACTTCAGTTGGTCCAAATCTTTTCGACAGTGAAGTTCGTGTTGAAGTGCCCTTTTATTTTTGTGTTTTTTGGATATTATCCTCATTTATTTTACATATATTTGTAAGTATTCAGTTTTCCTCATGTCTACTGTATGATACGCGTGTATAATTGTAGCCGTGTGATGTGCCTGTTTGTGTGTGTACACGTATTTGTGTTAGATTGCTCAATACTTATCAAGGAGGTGACGCCATTTTGTGACGACTAGTCTTGGAATGTTGGTTAATATCATTAACTGCATAAGAACCCCGTTTGTTGGTATGGTAAATGTCTGACAGATATGCTTGGATTTGCTAACAATTGCCTTGTATTCCGTAGAGTATTGTGTGTGAGTGTATGCTCCAGGTACCCGAGCGCACAGCAGAATTGTGTTGGTGACCTTTGATTTGTGTGACTTTTTACGCAATATAGAAACGATCAGTCATTGTTGTTGAGACTGCTGAGAGAAGACATAAGTGTGCACATATCCCCATACTCATACACAGCCACACACACACACACACCCAGCTGGACATATGGGGGGGACTATCAACATTTGACAATAACAATAGTTAAATTCCAGCTACCACAAAGAAAACGTGTATGTGTGTGTGTGTGTGTGTGTATGCTACGCAGCAGCAGCAGCAGCTCTGTACAAGTGCCAGCCAAATAATACCTATAACCGTTTACAGTGTGCTGGCTTTGTGACGTTTCATCCTTGTGCAGGGAGAGCCCCACTGTTTGCTTTTGTTTTTGCATACGTTACTGTTTCGTGCCAAAAGTAAATTAATGGTAATATAAAATACTATTTTTATGTATTTGACACACACGCACACACACACACGTGTTACATTCAATTATTGTTCATGTGATAATTCTGTCAATGTGCATAAGCTTCCTAATTAGACACATACGTATGTGTGTGTTATTCTTATTGGAACTTTGCACTGAGTATGTAGTGAATTATTATTGTTGTTGTTGTGTGTGTGTGTGTGTTTATTTTGTGGAGGAGAGTACGTTATGCATGTTACTCCGGGAATGTTTGATGTTACATATTACGTTGCATGAGTAATTGTGCATGTTATCATGAACTGTGAATGTGAATCATTGACTTATTTACTCGTTATCATATAAATATATCCATCGCTTTACTACTTCATAAATTCATTTTCATATATTATACCATTCTTGATTGAAATGAATTATTAATAGAAGGTAGATGATAGGTGTGTGTCTATGCAACCCGCAATACATGTGTGTGTGACGGGTTGCCTGCTCATCAGGCGTTTGAAATGTATGGTATAATTTGTTGTTCTTCATACTTGTTTACATACTGGCGATGGTATATTTGTTTTTATATACGTTTGTATATATATATATTTGGAGTGTATGTGTGTGTGTATGAAGTTATTGTGTGATTACAGATAGATAACGCGTACCTATACTGGTGTTTGGAGAAGTCGAATCATCACTACTATCCCAATTCATCTGCCCATCCATGTCAGCATTCAGTAACTAGTTATGTTCTCTGCCGACTGTCTGCAACAACTCATTCATCATCCGTTCTGCACGAACACGACAATCTAACAACTGATCTACCATCCACTCTGCAAGACCAGTATTTCTCTATATAGGCATGGTAAGCGCACACAATCAACAACTAACTCAATCATGTGTGTACCTATGTGTAATACATGTTATTTTGTGGACATTGCTTAGTACAGTTCGGCACGGGTACATATAGTGTGTGTGTGTGTGTGTGTGTGTATGAGTGCACACGATCGATCAATAGTGCTGGTGTGGTGGTTCTGCTTTAAATGTGTGTGCACACGCTGTATATACACGGACCATCTCCTTTAAAGTAGTCAGTGACGACGGGATTTCAGACAAACACACACACACACAAGCAGACAAGCAGACATATGTATGTATGTATGTAGACACGTGCCTCAATATTTCATCCGTAACCAGTGTATGGGAATTCATTGTGTTGCTATACAGTACAGTGTATTGCCAAGCATGTGTGACCAGTAGATGAATAAGATGTATGTGGGTCATACTCTCACTCTTTGTCTCTCTTGCCATTAGAGAAGCAAGGTGTCCAGAGTATGATGACCTTGCTAATAGTACAACGATGTCGCTAGCTCTAACGATACACACACACACACACACATGTGCGTCACGTTCAAAGTTCGACAGCCTCACATCGGCAAAATGAATTAAACGTCGTTGGGTTTGGCTTGTGCACGTGCGTGTGTGTGTGTGTGTGTGTGTGTGTGTGTGTGTAGTGTAAACACGGCCAGGCTATGTGACCGGTGAGAGATGACTGGCCGAAATTGTACGGGGACAACGCACCACCCAACTAACATTGGCCACAAGCCGTCCAGACAGTTTATTTATAAATATTCAGCAAATCGCCACAGCCGCACTGCTGCTGCTCTTTATAAATACATACATACACACGTACATACGTATATATTTACATACATATGTGTACAATGTATGTAAATATGTTATTATTGTTTGTTGTATTTCTGTGTTAATATTGTTGACAAATATTGTTTGTTTTCGTTTCAAGTTTCGACGCCACTGTACAGACAGACACGCACAGCTGATCTGACATACACACACACACACACACACATATATACGAGCACTGATACTAGTGTACAGGCATACAGACAGGACGGACAAGTAGGGGAACCCAAGAGCAGGTGCTGAATTGAACAATGCACTGTAGTGGTGACAGGATTGTGTTGGACAGACAGAGTTCCACTCACACTCTCTCACTCAGTACGGCTCTGTGTGGATATAATCGTATGTATGTATGTATGTATATAACTGTATAGATGACTGACCGTGTCCTCTGCACGTGCGTATCAACGTGCACCTTGAACACACGGCCATCATGATTACGCGGCTGTTTAGAAACCGTCTCGCATATACGTGTGTGTGTGTGTGTGTGTGTGTTGTCTTTGTGTGCGTATGAGTAATGTATATATATTTCCGTATCACACGCTCTAGTCGCTCTCTCTCTCTCTCTCTCTGTCTCTCTATTTCTGTCTCACGTACTCTTTGTTTCTAGTTCTTTGTACATGTACACATGCTGTTTCCCTCTCTACTCAGGTCACTAATACTTGCTGCTGCTGCTGCTATTGTGTCCGGTGGATTTCCCGCAATGTTGTGTGCTTGATGCCAATGACGTAGTCGTGTATGTTGTGGTCTACCGGTCACCCCCCCGCCAACTACTGCTGTCAGCTGAGCGACGGCGCTTCGACATTCAGTCAGCAGTCGGCTCTAGTCAGTGAGCACACACATACACACACACACAGAGACAGAGAAACAGACAGAGGTTCTCACGTTCCGTGACTTTGTGCGTGACAATAACTCAGTGAGACATTAACTCTGCGTTTATGAAAAGACACAGTTCACGTGTATAAATCTAGTTTCATTGTGTAGTGCTGCAGTCATCAGTGTAACGTACATACACACATGTATGTGGATGAACATATGGATTATTGGTTAGTTGTTCTATTGTTTTACTCCTGATGCTGTGTGTGACGGCCTTCACAAGGTTGCTACAGCTACCTGTCTGCCTGTCTCTCTCTGTAACCCCTACCCTATCCCTTCCACTGCAATCATCAGTTTCTCTTTCACTCACTCAGCCACATGCACTGCTCCTGTCATCTCACTGGATGCTAAGTTACTTTACTCGTTATAATATGCCCTTTGTGCCGGTGCTAACTTGTTGTTAGTCTCGACTGTGTGACGCACATCCGCCTCTACACTACACTATACAAAATACTATTCTATGTGTGTGTGTGCGCGTGTGTGACGTCATCTATGTATATTGTTTATCGGTGACATTCGACCTTGGATGACGTACTTTTATATACGTACTAGTCATTCGCTTTCGCGGAATGCATGCGTCGTCCGGCTATAGAGAATTGGTTCGTGGTTAATCTTGTTCTAGAAATGTACGATCATCAATTACTGCTGGTCATGTTACATCACCCGCACAACTGAACTGTGTTGCTGGTTGCGGATGCTAGTGTACGGGGCACCGGTGTCATTATTCATAATAATGTATTGTACAGTACTAGGTTGTGTGCCATTTGAGAGAGCCAGACAACACGTGAATGTTGTAATCTATACGTGAAATCGCCACCTTAAACACACACATGTACACACACATTCAGTGAAAGGACCGTAAATTCTTAATTAGATTTCAAAATCAACTCGGCAACTTTCCTTTATATATATATATATATAT
>JAGJTL010000466.1:205478-217636 GCA_022063505.1 Calosoma granatense | reverse complement strand
TATATATCATCTGTACTGTTACTTGTAACTAACGCTGCCACCCACACTACCGGTATATTCGTGGAATATTATTAATTGTACAAACTGTGCAAGGAAACACTTGGGATGCCAAGGACACGGCTACAAGGAAGTGTTGTACTTGTCTCCCTGTCTCTGTCTGTGTGTGTTTGGCAATGTTATGATGGTTTTGTTTTTAGTCAGGGATCTACCTACACATACATACACGTTCAATTCCCCTCTCTCTGTCTCTCTCCCATTTATACAGTCATGTGACTGTGACATTTGCAAAACAGGTTTCGATACAGTGTTTGGTCGTGTGCCATGAACTGTGTATTCGCGTGTGCGATGCTCCAGAAATAGTCGACAGCAGAGCGCACGTTGTACGGTGTGGTGTGTGCCCCCCTGCTCAGTGATAACCACACAGTACAATACAACACCACCATTCACACACACACACACACTCTCTACCCTACACTAACACTGCACACTTCTGTATATATGACGGGACCGTATGCAAATACACATCATAATATAACGGTGTCTTCTCTTTCCTTGAGTACCTCACCGGCCCGGCCCGGCCCGGCACACAGTGTCCGACTGGTTGTACGTAACTGTACCTGCAACCTGCCCCGTATATATGTATATGTGTGTGTGTGTGTGTGTGTGTGAGGTCGTGGAACCTGTGCGAGGCCACGTGTACTGGTACACTGGTCGCCCGCTAACCCGCGTGTTGTACCCGCACGCACCGTGCTTATGTGCATGTGAACCACGTGCCCAAAGAAACATCTATGCATACATACATACATACATATGTACGTACACAGTTAATCTCTTCTACACCGTGTGTGTCTGTTTGTGTGTTACAGGTGAACAATATTCAGCATAGTAGTTGACAGTGGCAACATTAGTGCAACAACATTCAAAGGAAAACACACTACTACATCATATCGTCCGTGTAACATTGGTGTGTGTGCTTCTCTCGTCATCAAGTGATAGTTGCACACACACACACACACGTACAGTTTGACAGTATCATTGTGAACTGTTGCACTGTTCAAGGTAGACAGTCAACTAGTGATTCATACAAGTATATATATATATACATATACATATATATACTTCAACACTTGGTGTTTGTGTACAAGTGTTATTTGTGGTGCGGCTACTGCAGTCGCGTAACACCGAACCACAAAACCATGGAGCGCGAGTCGAATCCCATGCAGGCGCTGTGCCGTTCCGGCTGTGGCTTTTACGGAAACCCAGCCACGGATGGTCTATGTTCACTCTGTTTCAAGGTAAGCATGATGACATATATACATTGTATGTGTGTGTGTGTGTATAATGTGCATGTTAACACGTGTTGTTGTTGTGTGTGTGTGTGTTTCAGGAAGCATTGAAAAAGAAACAACAGCCACCAGTGACGACGCCGAGCGCTAGTAGTTCTACACAGCAGTTCAGCAACCCTGGTGCCGCCTCACTGGCCAGCCTCATCGACACAGCGACCGCACAGCCCACAGTACCGCCATGCATTGCAACCAACACCAGCACCGGTAACAACAGTGCTGTCCCCGCCAATACCAGCACAGCCGTCACCGCCGCCGCCAGCACCAATGAGGCAATCACAGCGGCGGCCATCGCACAAGCAGCAGCTGCGGCAGCGGCAGCAGCAGCAGCTAAAGATGTATGTACATATGTGCATAGATAGATAGATGTATGTGCCTGTATACAATATATATACGTGTATGTGTTTACTACAGAGTACGACAGATGATAGTGAATCACTGCAGCTGGATGGTGCATGCACGATTACACAGGACGATTGTTCTGACGGGAATAACTCGGACAAGGATGCCAAGAAGAAGAAGAACCGTTGTGCAACGTGTCGTAAGAAGGTCGGATTAACAGGTAGCTATCCTATCACTGCAGCTGGAGGTGTGTTAGTTAAAGTTATTAATGCGTCTACTCTGTAATTAGGATTCCAATGTCGATGCGGTGGATTATATTGCGCGGTGCACAGATACAGTGACAAACACGACTGTTCGTTCGATTATCGAGAGATGGGCGCCCAGGAGATCCGCCGAAATAATCCAGTGGTCGTCGGCGAGAAAATACAGAAAATATAGAAACATCAATCAATCAACCAATCACCGCCCACCCACTCATTCACCATCAGTAACAACAACAACAACAATAGCAACAGCAGCAGCAGCAGCAGTAACATTAACACCGGCGGCGGCGATACAGCAGCAGTAACAACAACGGGCCACCAGTGACGGCGGATGGGCATGTGTTTAGTTAGTTAGGCCAGTGTATGCGCATGTGTGTCACTCGCATAGAGTAGTAGAATAGTAAAACAACATGGCCGATACTAAACATTGAGCATAGCAGCCAGCCAGTGAATATCAGCATCATGCCAATGAGATCACACACACACACACATACACAGTTGCATACATACATACATACATACATACATACATAATATTCTACTACTACTACTACTACAATTGATATCAGTGCCATTGCTATGTGCGGGAGCTTCATGTTTATACGGAGTGTTTATTTTATGGATACGATGGTGCGCGTCATACCAACACACACACACACACACACATGCCCTCTCATCTCTATCACACTACCATTTGCTATGTACATCCCTCACCACTACTACTACTACTACTACTACTACTACTACTACTACTACTACTACTACTACTACTACTATTACTACTGCTGCTAAACCTAATGTCGCACAATTACATATACCATTGCCCCCCGCCCCCTATCCTGATCCTATAACCTGTTATACTGAACGCTTGTAGTTTATATTGAAACATTTCTACAAATCCCCCCGGCATCCGTGCCTGCTCACCCGCCCATGTCCTGTTCATCTCTGTGGGTGGCTTATTTAACTGTCACACACACACACATACATACATACATACATACATACATCTAATATAAATTTTCTATTTTTATTCTTATTATTAAATAATTAATGATTACAGCAACATATGGTAATTTTTTAGTTTGTTAATATAAATAAAATATGAAAGTTGGAACAATGATGGTGATGATTTTCAGTGCGTGAACTAAAACTGTTGTTAGTGAAATGACAGTGTTGCCTATACTGTGTACATCCACACACACACACACATGCACACATGCCCATATATACCTATATATGTGCATGGATTGATTGATTGATTGATTGATTGATTATTGAATTATTATACTATACCCCGTATATTATATTAAACTAACGTATGTATGTATATTGTTATAATGTAACTATCGCCGCCGTTGTATAAAATAGTTTGCGTTACACCTTTTTACAGTGTTTGATTGTTATTATAATTTTACTTTTTATTAATTATTATCATTATTATTATTCACATATTAATGTCTCAAGTGTTAACGTATATAGCTATCTATATGAATGTAATTAATTCTTGTTTCACACACACACACACACACACATACATACATACACACACTTGAGACATTAGTTCATGTCTCGTGAAAATGCTAAGTGTGTCCTTTATCTTGTATTATAACCGACAATTTTTCTCTCAACCACCACCACTACTACTACCACTACTACTACTACTATTATTATTATTATTAGTATAATCTAATCTCTCCTCTCCTACCCCGGGTACGTTATTATTATTAATTATTGTAATATTATTATATTATACTATTATTATTATTATACATACATACATATAGACAGAAATATTGAAGAATTGTTCGTGTGTAATGTATATTATTATTTCATTACTTCAACTTACCATCCATCCAGCAATTCTATATTATATATTTTAAATATAAGTGTTTAAAAAAACCAAACCACCAGCTTATTTCAATCGAACTCATTCTATGAACACCAATCAGTCAGTCAGGTAACAAATTTCTGTTATCCAGGCATAACGTACATTGCTATAATACGTTTTAATCATCGTAATCCCCTGTCGTGTATACAATCCCGCATTACACTCCAGTATAACGGGTTGACTGCTATTTACGTATAAATTCTACATAAGCAAGTTATGCAAGATGTCGTTTTTGATTTGAAATTTAATTACACGTTATAAGTATATGATGACTGCTGGATAAAAGTGCACGCGTAACCATTTATATCGCTCAGAAATATCTCCTAATTTAGTAACTAAATCTTTCTTCCGTTGTTCGGACGTACGTGATTGTAGAGGTGTGAGTGCTATCGATGAACGTCCAAGTGTGTTGTTACATTGCAGTATCTGGCCCCGCGTATATCTCGCGTCAACTACAATTGGTTCAGTGTACAGTTCACAGATAATGGAAGGAAGGTAGGTACATGATAGTTATACTATAGTTATTTAACAAATATATCGAAACATTTATTTCTGATTTCAACATTTAACATTTGTATACGTGTGTACATCGACTAGATGCATCGATAACCCAATACACAGATAGATGACATATGAAATGAACTGCATAGATCAAAGTACAATTGTCTATATACGTCCGACATATTATTATCCATCCAGACATACAAATGATTAATAGTAATTTCCACTAAACGTTTAGTTACACAGTCGAATGACACGGGGAGCCACAGAAGCACAAATATCAACAGTAATTGCTGTTTATCACATTGTCCAATGAGTAATATGACATTTATAGAAGAGGATATGCACAGTGTTGGAATATGACATATTATCATCACGCATACAATACAGACAGACAGGAATGTCTCACATATCTACAAACTATAAACATTCACGTATATAAGGAATGGCAACATGTATCATTCATTATATTTGGGGCACTTTAGGTTCAACATTTACCTACACTATGTATGAATAAGTCAAAGTGAAACACACATACACCAGCTGTATTCTGTTTTAGTAGACAAATCTATGAGATTGCATATTAAAGAGAATATACAGCTACATACATATACACATATACACGTATACTATCATCATCATACAGGTATTTATTAGTTTATTACAGCTCTATGTATGTTTGGCACCTCGTCACAACGTACACACCGTGTTTATTCGACTACATGTAAATTGGTCAACTCTGTAGTGAATCTATTGATACCCTGGTCACTGCTGTGCATTGTGCAATGGTCTCCCTTCATACATACTATGTACAGCTCACTGTTACTAGCTGACCATCAATGCTTAGTTTTATGCACATAATCCATATGATTTGCCACCACACTTGAGACAATCGAATCTTCGATTTCCATACCACTATGCAGCTGTTCCCGCGTCAATACCAGCTCGTATGTTGAATCTGGCGTCACGAATACAACTCGCTGCCGTCTAGTCTGAAGGATATTTGCTATAACCAACTGCAAAATAAATGGTGAATCAGTTATCAGTGACATGAGCTCGTACAGTACAGTACAGGCAGGTACCTTGTGTTTATATTTCTTCAGCGAATCACGTGCTTTCGCAATCAACAAGTTCTCGTCCGTTTCCAGTTTAAATGACACGACGTACGCGTGTGGCACCCACAAACTGACTAACGGTGCTAACATTTTCGGCACTAGTTGCAATGAAATCGTAGGAGCACCCGCACCTGACTGAATCTTATGTGTCGGCTACAAATACAACAACAATCCTGCATACAATACATGTTATACGCCTCACAACTATGCAACCTATGTTACACTCAAGTATTGCAGGACGCTCACATGTTGGGCGCTTTTAATCATTGTAAAACAATGCTCCACATACTACACTAGTCATTCATCAAACACTGGCGTTATATGTACACATGTATGTATAAAGCCATACGTACCATTTCATTTGATGGTACATAGAAGTCTGAGACGGCGGCTGCCAAGTAGAGAAGGGCACGAGGCCCACAGCTTGCCATACACTCGCAGGCAGCTCTTAGCAACCAGAAGTAATCCGAGACAGTTGTAAAATTGACATAAAGTAGTCGACCAGTATCCTGTGCTGCCCTGTAGTTGGCCAACACGGGTGCCAGCACGTCTACGCTGTCAGGTTTCACTGGAAGTCACACACACACACATATATGTACATAGTTTAACTTGATGTCACTATGATAACTAATGCTTCTGAACATTTGTCACGGATTCACAGACCTGTGATAGTTGTATTTGGACCTCGCTCATGTAATTCCAACATGTCCAGGAACTTTTGTCCATTGAAATGTCTGGTGAATGGTTCCAGTGATTTCAGACGGTACATAAAGATCACAGCGTATTCATGTTCCAGATAGTATTCTGCCGAGGCCGCTCCCCTGGTGCCAGCACTGAAATTATCGACGAATCGCACCGTGTTATGTTCCAGGGGAACTGTCGTACCGCCTGACTGCAAATCATAGGATATGTGAATAGCAAGCAACAAGAATACACATATTCACCACTACTACTGCACAATATACAGTTTCACTAGTCATCATCATGGAATCATTGACAATATAACCTATAACATTGTACAGAATCCGTGATGTGCAAAAGTCTGCAGACTTACCGTTACTAAAACGATATTGTGACATAGTTTATTATGACGATCCACAAATTCCTTTAATAATGTTCGATTATCCTCGAAATCTGTCGGTGGCAGATGTGTTGCATAGAACTCTTCCCAATGCGAGGCCATTTTGATTTACGAGCGGTAATACTATCTACGTTTCAAATCACATTATGCTGATAACCAATTTAATCAGCTTATTCGCATAAAGTACATACTATCTATATCATACTTCCTTGATAAGTAATTTATTTGCCCTGAATAATGACTAGATATCATTGTACATATTTGTGAGAGATTTGCTCGTGTGCAGAAATGATGTGTCAACTAAGGGTATGTAATACAATATATTTTTAAAATTAAAATTACACTTTTCTTATTATATACAAATGTTTGTTATTTTATTATTATTCTTACTACAACAACGCATATACTAATTGTGTATTACTGCAGATTAGAATTTCGGTGCAGGGCTCTCAATTTTGGAATAGTCCCTGACGGGCGAGTAGAACTGTAACAGAAAGCATAAAAAAATATACGTTATCAATATCAGTATGTCACACTGTCTACGAGTTAACGTCCGTGAGTATTAATGTAAATGACACACATACCTTGTATTGCTTGTCTTTATATTCGTTCCATGGTTCAGGATTTCCTTTCTTGTTCCAAGAGACATCAGGATTGCGAGTGGCCAATCTTAAAGTGTAGAACACCGCCCCAATGCATCCTGCACCCACGCACACGTACAATGGGATCAACTGTAACATGCCATACCATTTGATCTTAATTACATACGCTTGCCAACAATGTACATGGACGTTACGTAAAATATTTCAGTTCACGCAATGTGATCTATATCGATACTTACAGCTGGATGCTTTTTCAAACTGGAAAAGCTCATTCCCTGCATTTTGATGGATTTAGTAGTGTTGTTATGCAAAAATTCTTCTGTTCTTGTAGCTGCTTTCTAATGCTGCCAAATACGAATGACAACTAAAGTCAATACTTCTAACTACGTGAAGCCAGCAACGCATTCATCATTTATATATCTCTCCCTCTTAGTGTAAGCTGTGCGTCTGTTAAACATATATATTTTAAATGTCATATCACACGGTGTCAAAGTATTAGTAATTTTAAAAATTTGGCTAGCTACAGAATATTCTAATAGTGTTAATTAACTACGAAATATGCTTGATTTTTATTGAACGTAATTAATTTAAAATTTACTTTATCTAAAGGTACAACAAGTATTTAAATGTCTAATGCTATCTTCAGACGTATTTCATTACGTAACTGTCATTTGAACAGGGGTTGTTTTTACATATTTAAAATGTCTATTACATTATTTTAAAGTTGTATGTTTTTATAATATCATTTAAATACTAACACCTACTTTAAATTGATCTATACTGTAGATTATCTGTAGACAGTCTGTTGATCTATGTCTTCATTGGCGCGAATTTCATTATAATCATGACATATAAATACGAATGACAAGAGCGAAATTTACAAAGACATGTTGATGGAAAATGGGCAAGTGTACGGATGAGAAAGAAATGAGGACGTAGATAAGTTTTTAGTACACTTTATTTACAGAATACAAAATTATTAATTACAAAATGATGGCACATGTTGGTCGATCAGCGGTATCTGGCTGATACTGACTGACGTGACTATATTGGCAGTGTTTATGTGTGTTTGTGTGTTTGGTCGACAGGTAGTATTATATAGTTAAATTAGGCTGTAATCATCGTCTAATACATTATGAATATGATTTAAAATAGGTACTAGGATGCTCGTATTAGGTGAAACAAACTGATCCGATTTGGATCCAGAACGCTTGGTCCGATTCACCCAGGTCACGTACAGCAACATCAATGATTGGTAACCGCGACGCCTTATCTGTGGTGTATGTGACAATTGTCTTGGCCCAATCTGAGCTGCGGTGCTGTAATAAAATGAATGAATTACACTAGTGTATACGGAGAATGTATATATATATATATTGTGAACTTACACGACATTCATCATCGACGACATCGTATCTAAATCGTTGATTACCACGCGGCGTGATTTCCGCGTCATTCCATGCCAGCAGTTTGATGCCTTTACGGTAGGTACGCTTGACCGCATCATAATACGCTACTGACTTCTTACAGTGGTACGTAATGTTCTGTTGGGCGTGGGCGCTCAACAGTTGCAGGAAGCCGATCTGGTTACTGTCCGCCTTGTACGTCATCTTCATGCCGTCAGCCATCTCGCTCAGCCACTGTTCCTGCTCGCTACCCTCATAGCTGATCTCAGCGCTGCGCTCAGGCTTCGGCAGCAGACATGTAGCCCGGCGGCTCATGTCACAGTGCACCAGGATCGCGTCCCGGATGTCACCTTCATTCGGATCAATCCAGTACTCACCTGTGCACACAATCACCACATATATACATATATACTACTGGTATTACTACGTATGACATACCGCTAGGATATTCTGGATAAGCCACGGCCAAGTCTCTGCACGTCTTGGCTGGACCGTTCTTCTGTCCATTGGGTTTCTTGAATCTCTCGAATGATGCTTTCAGATTTTCGTACGCCTTCAGCACCAACTCGCGACGTTCCTCTTCTGTCATCTCCTTGCCGAATATGCGAACAGGCTCGTCACCCAGTGGATCGGGGCCTTTCTGTGTATTGATTTGTCCTGAACAGAAGTACCGTCACTGACGATAGACTATTGTGTGTGGCTATGTGAGTTTTATGTAAAACAATATGTACCGTGTCCTAGGATCGCTGCTAACGATGCCGCATCGTAGCCGAGCGAGTCTCCAGGCGGACCTGGTGGACCTGGCGGGCCTGGCGGACCGCTTTGTCCAGTGCGACCTTCCTCGCCGGGTGGACCGCGAGCTCCGGGCGGACCGGACACACCCTGTGCGCCCGGACTTCCGTCACGGCCCGGCGGGCCACGCGGCCCCGGCTCTCCGTCCTTGCCTGGCAGCCCAGTCATACCCAGCATACCCTTGTCTCCGGCCGGACCCTGCACACCGGGCAGTCCCTGCAGCCCTATCAGGCCACGGTGCCCCTTAGCACCCTTCGGGCCAGCCTCGCCGCGTTCACCTTTCACTCCTTCAGCACCGGGCGCTCCCGGCTTACCTCGAGGCCCTTGCGGACCTTCCACACCCTGCGGGCCCGTCTCACCGCGCAGACCACGCTCTCCTGTAGCGCCGGGCGGCCCAGACTGACCTGGCGGTCCCTGTCGCATGCACCGTATTCAGTGTAAGTAAGTGTTGTACACACATGTATATACATGTAGTGATATACCGGTAAACCAGGTGGCCCGGATGGACCTTGTTGTCCTGGTGGGCCCACAGGCCCCTTGTCGCCCGGTCTGCCTGCTATACCCGGCGGTCCAGCTTTGCCGGCAGGGCCCTCCTGTCCTGGTTCGCCTGCTGGTCCCAATGGACCCGGCGGTCCGGTGAGACCGATTGGTCCAGGTGGTCCCTCATTGCCTGGCTTGCCTGGCGGTCCAGATTCACCCTGCATATAACAGATGCGGTCAGTCATAATACAGTAGTACATACATGTGTGTGTTATATGTATATTACCGTGGCTCCACGTAGTCCTCGTGCACCTATGGGCCCTGTAGGACCTGGTAATCCTGGTAATCCTCGCTCACCGGACGGGCCCTGCGGTCCTGGTTGTCCTGGTTGGCCTGTTTGTCCCTGAGAGCCCGTGTCTCCCTTGGCTCCCTCTACTCCTGGCGCGCCTGGTTGTCCCTGTGGTCCTGGGTTGCCCGGCCGTCCATTGTCTCCCGGCGACCCCTTAATACCCGGTATACCGGGCACTCCTGGCGGTCCCGAATTACCCGGTTGTCCCTGTATAGTGGTAAGAATATACGTGTAATACACTGGTGTTCATGTACTGTGATTTAAATATGTGGTTGTATGACTCACAGCTATGCCCTGTTCTCCGGGCCGTCCTGGTGGTCCCATCAGTCCAATGTCGCCGCGTAGTCCCGGCTCACCACGTGTACCCTTGGCGCCCGTCAGACCGGTGAGTCCTGGTGGACCTTGTTCGCCCGGCTTGCCGCTGGGCCCTGAGTTGCCTTGCATACCCTTGGCACCGGGTAGACCGCGTTCTCCTTTCATGCCCGGCATGCCGGTCAGTCCCTGAGGCCCGGGGAATCCTTGCAAACCCTGCGGCCCGATGGCACCCCGCTCACCCGGCCCACCGGGGGCGCCGTGCTCGCCAGATGGACCTGGTGGTCCCGGATCACCGCGTTCAGCTGGCTCCCCAGGCGGACCAGGCGGTCCCATCACACCCTGCACACCTCTGTCGCCCTGACGTCCGGCCGGTCCTTCAGGTCCCACCGGACCCACTGAGCCGCGTTCTCCTTTCTCTCCAGGGAAACCGGGCTGGCCACGCAGACCAGGCAAGCCCAGCAGACCTGACGGACCCGAGTGTCCTTTGTCACCTTTCGGTCCGGGCAATCCCTAATATGTATAATCATTTGTGTTACTATACGCCAAGTATATAGTGTTACATATAGATATAGTATATGTTCTAATGTAGTATGTGTTGGTAATATTGTGTGTGTGTATGTGTGTGCTAGTTACCGGTGGTCCATCTGATCCCTGAGTGCCGACTTCTCCACGAGTGCCAGGCGCTCCTGGTACTCCTACGGGCCCTCGTTCACCTGGGAAACCACGTTCGCCGCGTGGTCCAGCGTTACCTGGTGTACCCGGCGGACCTTGTACGCCTGGCTCACCATCCTTGCCTGGTGCTCCTGGATTACCAGATGCTCCAGGTAGTCCCTAATTGTACATAGATACACACTTACTTATATTTACATGTATGTAGGTATATATAACACGTGTACATACTTGAAATCCACGTGGACCATCTGGTCCAGGTGGTCCCCGGGCACCGTCTGACCCTGGTGGACCCGGCGGTCCTTGTACTCCTGGTGATCCATCCTTACCGGGGTCTCCACGTGGTCCAGGACTTCCTGGTGGCCCATGTTCACCGTCTTTGCCTGATTCACCCTATGTGCGTATACATAATTATGTACATATATTCACTAGACAACATTATGATATGCTGCTGATGACTGTATGACACTACTACGTGTTCACGTACCGGTATACCCTTGTCACCAGGTGGACCTATTGGCCCGGGTAATCCTTGTAGTCCCTGTTGTCCCTGTTCGCCTGGTTTACCGTCCGCACCCTGGATACCTCGTTCTCCCGTATTACCCGGCTTGCCCGGTGCACCAGGTCGACCGCTGAGACCGCGTAATCCCTGTAGACCTGGCGGTCCTGGCCGGCCCGCCTCTCCTTGTGCCCCCTTGGAGCCTGACGGACCGACAGGTCCCCGGTCCCCTGGCTGTCCCTTGGGACCTAGAGCTCCGTCTGGACCGGGTAGGCCCCGCGGTCCTGGTACACCACGTTCACCAGCCGGACCCGACGGACCTGTCGGGCCACGCATACCGCGCTTTCCACGTTTACCTTCTGCACCTGCAGGTCCGGGTAATCCTCTAGGACCGGATGCACCTGTCTCTCCCTTCATACCCACTTCACCTTTGTATCCTCGTTCACCAGGTATACCCTGTAGCATACATAGACAAATATAAACACTCATATACATATATATATATATATATAT
>JAGJTL010000466.1:190923-205391 GCA_022063505.1 Calosoma granatense | reverse complement strand
CATATGTATGTCGATAATAGATACGTACCGGACTACCCTTGACACCTGGTGCTCCTGGACTACCGTTCAGACCTGGTGGACCTCGAGCTCCGGGGAAGCCTGGCGGGCCTGGTGGCCCGGAGACTCCAGGACTACCCTTCTCGCCTGGATATCCGTCCTTGCCAGGCGGACCTGGTGGGCCGGACTCGCCCGGTTGTCCTGGCCGGCCTGATTCACCGCGCGGGCCCTGCAGTCCCTGGCTACCTTTTGGTCCTTGGCTTCCCTGGTCGCCTTTATTGCCCGGACTACCGGGGAACCCGGGCGAACCAGGTTTGCCAATAGCACCCTGTCAACAACAACACAATACAATACAGTACAACGCTGCTGCTGTCACATCTGTCTAAACATGTATGTATGTATGTATCCATATGATTCTTATATAATATGATACTTTGTCTCATCGGAGACATGCCCTCATCCATGTATTACATACTATATGTATATGTATGTACAACCAAATATATATATATATACATTGGTTGTGTACTAAGACTACACACGTTACATATTTGTATTGCGGGTAACCTATCGACAAGGCGAATTAAATATCTATTGCATACTGTATGTACTGCATGTATCGGTTATACATTTGTACATATATGTATGTACATATGTCAAGTGATATTTAGATAAATGTCATGTATAAATACCGGTGGACCTGGTGGTCCCGCGATACCGTCTAATCCCCGGATTCCTGGTGGTCCGGGTGGTCCCTCTCGTCCTCGTTCACCACGCGGTCCTGCCGGACCCATGGGTCCATTAGGTCCTATCGGTCCTGGATTGCCTGCCGTTCCCTTGTCACCGTGCGGTCCCTGTTCACCTTTGGCACCGTCAATACCGGGAAATCCACGGTGTCCCTTGACACCGGGCAGTCCGGGCATGCCTGGCAAACCTCTTGGTCCTGGTGGACCCGCTGCGCCCGCTTGTCCCGTTTCACCGTCTTCACCCGCCTCTCCCTGCTCATGTACACCACATATCATGATGAATGAATGAACAGACGGAACACTGTGTGCATACGTACATCCTTGCCAGGTAGACCAGGTAGACCGCGAGGTCCTGCCGGACCTGGGGGCCCCATGGGACCGGCCTCGCCGCTCTCACCCCGTGTTCCCTGGAATCCTTGTGGTCCTGGCGGTCCACTGGGCCCTGGCGGACCACGTGGACCTATGGGACCGACTTGTGCCTGCAGGTATTGGAATGCCTCGGGTGGAAATCCGCCGCTCGGTCCTTTATCTTGTCCGGCTTGTGACAATGCGAGTTGCTGATAGTACAAGGATACCTGAAATACACACGTATACATATTATCAATGTATAAGACTGCTGGTACATGATTACTCACATCAGGTACGGGACCTGGTGGACCTGGTGGTCCCGGAATGCCTGGGAAGCCAGGCGAGCCGGGCACACCTGACTCGCCTGGACGGCCTGGTTCACCAGGATAACCGGATTCACCACGTGGCCCTGGTGGCGCTGGCCCGGACACCTCTTCACCGCCCAGTGCTGACGCATCGTAGCCGGCATTTGGACGCACGCCCTTGCGCAGTGGACACTTGTCCGCTGCGGAACACTGCACCCGGCCACCGGTGCACAAACATTCCGTGCACTGATTCAGTTTCCATTTCTCTCCCTCGCGATAGTACTTGCCCTCGTGCTGACATTGAAATGGTAGCGCATGGGACTCTGGCTGTGGGCTTGGCACCAGCGTTGGTGTGGGTGTCGGCGTGGGGAACTCTACATGTACACTCACCGTACCTGTACATAGAAGTTATATACATGTGTATGTGTGTAGAATAGATACACGTACCTGTCGGTACTGGTAACTCGTCAATGGGTTGCTGGAATATTTCCGTAGTATCATCCTCGTCGTGCCTGGCAGGTACTGGTGCCGGCTGTGTAGGAGCCGGTGTAGGTGGTACAGGAGCTGCGGTACTCGCTGCACATGTACATCACAGTGTGCAATATATTCAACAAACATATGTATGTGTATCTGTGTATAATGTGTATGTATGTATGGATGATAGCTCACCCTTGGTATCATCGTATTCCTCGTACTCGTCATAGTATTCATCGGGCGGTGTGTAATCATCGTAATTGTTGTTGACCTGCGGTTGCTGGGCCTGAGGTTCCTGAGCCGGCACTGGACGTCTACGTGAGCGGGCGTCTGTCGTTGTGGGCACCGTCACCAGAGCCACAGCGACCAGTGTCCACGTAACAAGTGGACACCAGCAGCACTTCATGGTGTCACACTACTCGTTTATATTTTTATGTATATAACTAACAAACACTCTCCCTAAATATCCAGTGTAGCACGGATGGTGCACGCGGGCACCTCTGGAGCGCGTGCCGACCGTGCCGGGATATATGTAGTGACCCCGTCCGGCATATGTATCCATGCTGGTTGAGGGGAGAGGGATTAGTGATGATGTTACAGAGACACAACACAGTGTGTATATAGCACAGTATACATACATACATACAACTACATATGTTATTATTCTTAATTACATATACATACGCATATATGTAGACAAATCATAGATGACTACTTCCTAAATATCAGTTCATTTGAAAGATACTTTTATTTTACATTGTGTCACAATGGACCAGTGCCATGTGTGTAACAGTAGGTAATACATATTATCGTAATACGAACATCATGTTCATATACATTGATCACTTATTTGTATGTACTTCCGTGTTTACTATAATACGTACATCCGTGTATGTGTATGCTGTGAGTTTATTTCATATCATGTAATACATATGTGTGTGTCTGTTTAAGTAATCATTACACTTGGCGGCTATATCGAATTGAGCTGGAGCTGGTGTTGTTGTTAGTTGCTGTTTGCAGTAGTGTTATGATGATGGCGCGATACTGATAAACGATGAATGAGTTTCTTTCAGATTGCGGAAGACAGAAATATCAGTCGGACTTTCGTCTAAAACGATTAATGATTAGAAACTGGGCCAGTTAACAAGTATATGGTAATATATAGCGCCAGCCAGGCAGCCAATCATACATGCAATACACATACATACATAGTCATATATCTCAATCATTGACATGATATGATCACATTCAATCAGTATGCGTGCGTCCATGTCGCACGTGTGAATCTCATCATTAGCTTGTATATACTACGTAACAACTATCTGTATGTGTATATGTATTAGAGTAGTTTAAACATTTGCATCAATTAACTGACTACAACTGTACTATATATGTAGTACTGGCTCTATATGTATGTGTAACATCTGTCACTTGATCTCTCTTACACAAACGTACATACGTGTACACAAGTGTTTGTTATAGATGTACATATATAAAGTTTTTATTAAGGAACATTAGTTCTAATAGTTGTGCAGAGTTTAACGACATTGCCACAGATCCATTGGTGACATCATTCTAACATCTGATAAACTACTGTACGTTATATACAAACATGCGGAACTAGCTACACACACACACACACACACGCATACATGGTATATTTGGAAAATTTCATATATTATAATACACATTTATATAATATGAATATTTGAACGATAAATATTGAATGAATGTTGTAACACATGGTAATACTGATTAATGCATGTTACATACATAGACAGATGTGTATCATGCACGTAAACACACACGCACCTGGACTTGACCTGGTGCAGTTGGTTTGTGTTTGTATCGTGTGCATGTCAGCCATGTTGTGTGTGTTGCGCGAGTACCTGTTACAATCGTCCTTCCATGGACTGCACTTTGTGGCAGAGCGACAATTACACTATTCGGAACGTTTATTCTGGCTGGTGTGTGTGCTAGCATGCTGGTCCGGCTCTGTGTACCTGATGTACAGTTCATTGCAATTTTCCTACGAGAACCCGATCACCCTGTCGGTGGACAACCAATATCTGCACTGGCACACCCGTTTACCTGCGGTAGTGGTGTGCGAGTCTGGCAATCAGCGTGTACTACACGAGGCTCACCGTATCTTTGATGACGATCCATCACGCTTCTTGCAGAAGCAAAAGAACCTAGAACAAACAGTGTTCTTCGCTGGTACACTAACCGACAATATCCTCTACAATTATCCGGGCAATATGTCCTACTACAGATCTGTATGTCATTTTCTCAGCCAATCAACCATATGTACGAAAGTATATTAATGTGAATGTGTGTGTGTGTGTTTAAAGTTGCGGAGTTCCTGTGTTGACATTTTCAATTATTGCGCGTGGAACAAGAAAGAGTTCCCATGCTGTGATCATTTTGTCGTACTGGAAACAGTTTTCGGACCATGTTATGCAATCAACTCACTGCACACAAACATGTAATATCATATTCAGCATTAGTTATTTATTAGATTATGAACCAAGAGAAACTGTGTAATTTCAGAACGAAGTCACCGATCAAGATGGAAATAAATTTGCATGCCGCATCACTAGAACTAGAGTTCAAGAATCCCCAAGTGTCGGTACGTTCAGCATTGCTGTGATTGCTAAATATTACAGATTTTATGTGTGAATTTCTTTGCCAGATATACGCAGTGAGTAACGAAGAGATACCAACATATAAAACAACGGCCGTTGCCAAGTCTGTAGACTTGTACACATACGAAATACTGTTGTCTGTAATGGTAAGAAAATAGCCACATTTTCTAAAATTTTATTTCGCCCAATGGTCCGGCAACACGCAATGCACACTTGTTATGTGTGTTGCGTATATGTTCAGGCGTTAACTGCTAATACATACGATATGTGTATGTTATGTATATGTGTGTATTGTATGTGAAAGGAGACAGTAACTGAACCGGACGTACGACAGATCGAAGTGGCACGCCGGAAATGCCGGTTTCCTGATGAGAATTACTTGAATGTGGCCAAATTGTACACGTTTGAATCGTGCAAGTTGCAATGCCAGAAGCATGAGCACATGTCATTGTACAACTGCACACATCTCTATATGCCGTACGCAAGTAAGCAAATATATACACATATTACTAACTATTAGGTAGATAGGTATGTATGTATGTGAGAATAACGCAATGAAATGTTCGTGCAGAACAAGAAGAAATCTGTAACGATACGCAATTAGTACGTCTGGCAAAGGGCTTTAGACAATGGACGAAGGAGGGCAACAAGATATGTGAGTGTGAACTGAGCTGTGATGAGCAGGATATATCAATAGTGTCGACAATAAAATACAAAGTGCGGGACATTACACGCACCAAGTAAGTAAATATAGCGAAAAACACGACCCGTTAATATAATATATGTACGTTTGTTTACAGCTGGAGAAATGGTACACGCAGCTATGCACGTATCCAGTGTAAATCACCTTATAAGAAAGTGTTACGCAAGAAAGCCAAAAACATTCTGGACATTATTGGTAACGACAAACAGATGATGTATGTACTCGCAGTGTTTAATTGCATTGAATGTACGTGTTCCAGTGTCGCTGGGCGGTACGGCAGGCCTGTTTGTTGGAGCGAGTATCCTGAGTATTGTGGAATTAGTGTATTACTTTACTATCCGAGCCATAGACAGCAAGATATTGACTGGCAAACAGAGACGCCGGCGCCGACATCACCATCGGCCACCCAACAGGATACTTGTCTATCCATTTGTGAATTAACTACATCTAACTGTATTTACACACGCACACACACACATACATACACACACATACACGTGTAGTATAGTAGTCTTTACATCTTACTCACCCTATACACGTTATGGTACTTTTATTTATAGAAATAGAAAAATCTAGATATTGATTTCAGTAATATGATTCGATATAATAGCCAGAATGAAGGTGAAACCTTGCAATTAAAATCAACAGTGATGTCACGTCTTGTATGTACACGGGCAAACATCCTGACCTTCATCAACTAGCCAACACTGTGCACTTGAATCAGTAATATTTATAAATATACACATATATATATATATTTAACAAACACCATCATACAATGATGTCAGACAATCATTGTACAGCCGAAGGGTATGGATGTGGAACATTCAGTTTTAAGAAACCAACACATTCATGAAACGCGTCAGGTCGCTCATCCTAAATCGATTATATATGTATGTATGTATGTAGGTATGTGTGTATGTGCTGTACTTTTCCAGGCATATTTCCATGAATTCTCTACCGGTAATTGGCATTTAAGTAATGAACACTTGAACCAGACGTCCTTGAGTGATTTTATCATTCAGCAAGCAATCAGATGAATATGTGCAAGCATAATGTACAAATAATAACAAAAGATAACAAATAGCACAGATACCTATATACGTACATATACATAGTGCATATGCATTATATATTCATGGATAGATATATGTACAGTACATAAAGGCACGTAACCGTACCGTTGTTTGTTGTATGAGGCACAGTGACCCGTGCTGTAGTATCTATGTATGTATGTGTGTGTGTGTGTGTGTATGTTGCGTGCACTTGCTTGTGTTGAATTCACAGGCCATCCATTAATCCGTCCGTTCATCAAGAAAAAGAATAGACTTTACGTTATTAGTTGCGCTAAAAGAATAAGTATGACGACCCGCTTCCCACACACAGACAGACACACAGAACACTCTGTCAGTCAGTATAACGAAATAGGAAACGTGTATTTCGTAAATCATGATTATATGTATGTATAATGGCATCGCAGCATTAAACAATGCATTGAAATATTCACACACATACATGCATACATACATACAGAGAACCATGCAGAATTGTTGCATCTACATACATATATGTGATATTCGGTATTTATTCTCAAATAAGCATTGCTCTGGAAAATGTTTCAATCATGAAACTGATTAGTTTTGCTACATCGGCAGCACGAAGAGTTGCTAGTTAGTATGTACATAATATTATTGTCTGTAAGAATGTTACATTTGTTTCTTGTGACTGGTAGCGAAGGTTGTGTGTGTGTGTGTGTGTGTACGTCCGAGGGAACATCATTTAACGTTACGGGGAAAGCTCGTTAGTGTGACGACTCTCTCGACCAATAGTAAGGCGTGCGTTCACCACCGAGCCAACATTCGGTAAAAACAGCGTACAAACTGCAGACACCGTTTAGTTGTACATGAGTAGTGTCTGTGGGCACACAAACAAACAGTACCTTAGACAAGACGAGAGACGGAGAGCAACAGCGAGAGGACAACTAGAGTTTCCGATCCAAGTCAAGTATGCAACGTGATCTGTGTGTTCTGCTCATCGCCACAGCGGCCTTGGGTAAGTGGACGAACCGTGAGAAAAATGTTTGATTCATTTAGAAGCGAAGCTGTGTCGTGTTACGAAATGATTATCGTGATTAGTTAGTTTACTTTATAGGTCATCATTGTTAAATACATATAGTTAGTGATGGTGATTCTGTGTATGGATGTTTCATTGAAACTTGAGATATCATACATACATAGTTCTCTGTCTTATATACTCTGAATGAATCAATCTCATTATTATGAATTATATTATGTATGTATGTATGTATCAGCTGGTTAAATATTGTAGTTTATAGTTGGTTGTTGAGATTCTCCTGTATGCTGTTGTACGATGTGGTCTGGAATCCAACTATAAACTACTCATGAGTATAAGTAGAAAGTTTTCATTAAATGCTGCACCCGCGCGCTCATGTATGTTTGTATATGTGTGTGTGTGTGTGCGTGTGTGTTATGTGGTGAAAGTCAAATACAGCATCAACTCTCTATCTCACACGCACACATATACATATATACATTATGCTCATTATGATTACAGTGTGTGTTCGGTTATAAACTGGCGTTACTGTCTGTCGGTAAGAAATTTCACTTTTCATATTATCGTCAGTGTGACGAAATATGAATGATGTGTTCATGAACCCTGTATGGGTGCAGCTATGCATCGTTGCACAAATGTAATTCACTAATATGTGAATGGAGCAGATGTGAAAGATGTTTATTTAACACAACTACTGATTACATTTTCATGCTTGTACGTATATATGTATGTATTTGTGCAGGCATGACACGTGCACAACTGAAGGGTGACCAGGATAATCCGTGCAAGAGTAAAAGTCGAGTGGTGAGCGATGCTACATATTGTGACCGGTACTGGGAGTGTGTGAATGGACAACCCGAGCTGTACGACTGCCCCAATGGCCTGGTGTTCGCCGGCAAGCATCGCGGCGTCACCGACGGTTGTGATTATCCCTGGAGGAGTAATTATTGCGAGGGCAAGCAGCAAGCAAGTATGTATAACACTTTAGTCACATCTGTAGGTAGAGCAGAGTAGGCAACCCGCCTAGCGCTGCTGTCAGTCTGGTTGCAGCAATGTTGTACTCAATGGACTAGCTTATGTACATTGTATATAATTGTTATTTATATTATTTGTAGATCCACCTATCGGCACGGAACACTGTGACTGGTTGTACGGCATCTTTGGACATGAGACCTCCTGCACCCGGTACTGGACGTGCTGGAATGGCACCGCCACCGAGCAGCTGTGCATCGGCGGTCTACTCTATAATGAGCGCTCACACTCGTGCGACTGGCCTGAGAATGTGGACGGCTGTCAGAAGCACCGTGAGTAGTTAGTTAATTAGTAGTAGCCTTGTATATATATGAACATGTATGTACTCATTCATTCGTTTATTCGTTGTTACCGACACAGCTCTATGCAACGACGATCCCAATGGTAATGTGCCACTTGGTAAATCGTGTAACCGATACTGGCAGTGTCAGGGCGGCTATCCGCGCCTGCAGCGATGTCCCGCCATGCTGGTGTTCGACAGACGTTCACTGAGGTGTGTGGTACCACCCACAGAGGATTGTGACATCCCCACCACCCCTGCACCACTGCAACCGGAGCAGGATGAAGGGGAATTGAACATTCCGCGACCGGCGAGCGGCAGTAAAACAGCCAGACAACAGCAACAACAACAGCAAGAATTCCCGAACCTACCCCCGGGAGCCATTCCTATACTACCTAGAAATAAAGCACGTAACTAACACACACACACACACACACATATGTACATCTACTAATTCATTATTTAATACTTACTTCCCTCTCGTACACATCATCTTTCTTTCTCTCTATTTAGCTCTGAGTTTTTATGTGCCAGTATTATATTTGTATGTTATATACCCTTACTATATCCCCACACACGCGCACCTATCATCCGTTATAGTGTTTATTATTACACATTATTATTAGTATTATGTTCTGTTATTCTATATATTTCAAGCGAATATTCTAATTGTGTCTTAAGAAAACAACGACAATGGATGATTTGATGGTAACGCTATGAGCGTGTGAGTTTCAGTAAATATTTTCTACACTTAGCCGGTCACACTTATACAATTATATGACAATTAATGTCTACATGTTATGATAAGTTCTACGTATTGTAGTATTGTATTTTATAATAAAACATAGAATATGTTGATTAACCAGCTGTGTCTGAATACACATAGCGATTTCCAATGTGTACCATGGGACTGGTTTCTTTCATTGTATCCATAATTAGTGTTAATGATGTGTGTACGTATGTGTGTTTGTGTAGATGAGGATAGATTAGACTGTTATGAAAGTATCGGCAGACTCATATAAACAGCATGCATCTATATTTATGTATAATTTTGTACAATATGATTAATTAATTCTAGTCATGTACATTGGAGACATGCAGTGCCCATTTGAATTGCTCGAATTCTTTGTGCAGTTCCGGATCATCCACAAATTCATGCAGAGGTTCGTCCTGTATCTGTTTCACAATGATTTTATCATCATCCTCCCCTTGGACTGTATCATCTGCAAAACATATAAGTTTAAATCAGTGACATTAGTCGCTCGTACCAGCAATGGAGAAGCTACCGTTACTTGAAGGAGGCCGATGATGAACACGTTGTCGTTTTCGTTTACTCATACTGTTTACACTGTCCATGATATTACTACAATTATTCGTATTACTGCTGTTGCTGTTATTATTATCATTGTGATGTTCAATTGCTGTCACTTCAGGCACACGAGATGAT
This sequence comes from Calosoma granatense, assembly GCA_022063505.1. Lineage (NCBI taxonomy): Eukaryota > Metazoa > Arthropoda > Insecta > Coleoptera > Carabidae > Calosoma > Calosoma granatense. The sequence continues at coordinate 195,341 of JAGJTL010000466.1, read as the reverse complement.
GATGGCGTGCAACTAAAGCCAACGATCTGCGGGTTCACCATCACTCTGACGGACGGCACCCCGAATCTGCCGAGTACCTGCGATATGTAAAAGTCTTTCTCAACGGTGGGCAGTCGATCCCAGGCAGCGGATACGGCCGTCTTCAGTCGGGATTTGGAGATTCCCGGTGACAACCAGTTGTACAGGGTCCGTGTACGCTTGGAGAACAGTGAGCGGGCTGCTCTGGTCACTTCTTCCTGATTACTCGCCGCTGCTAAAGTTTGTTCGCAGTGCACTTCACCATTATTATACAAGCTACCGTACTTCCGTCTCCTTCCTTCTTGTTCATCCACATCGGTATCAGTGTGGTTGTTCCGAGTTTCTGGACTTAGTGGTTCATTCTTCACAATAGATAACACGGCGTTCTATACCAAACATAACATTTCTACTCGGTGCTGTTCATGTATTCAAGTAATTTTACTGTATGTACTTACTTCAACTGCAACGGATATATCTTCATGTTCCAGTGGATTGCTATAAGATCCATTTTGTACGTGTTTGTTTGCAGTTTCAGTATGTGGCCCTGACAATGGTGGACACTGTACAGAAGAAGATTGCAATAACAGATTATAATCATCATTTAACGTACAATCTTCTTCTGTCGCATTTCGACGACGACGATAACGACAACGTAACGATGGATTCGTAACGAAATTGGTGTTATATGCCTGTGACAAGCAACAGAAAAATAAACATACACATGTGCATTTACATGGAGATAGGTTACCTTTGTATTTTGGTTTTTGCTGGCAGACATTCCGTCAATATTATATACAATCCGTTCCTGTTATTCTTTGATAAATAACGAATTCACTACGCACGTACTTTCAATAATATCAACAAAAAGACAATAATGGAACGATTATTGTTTGTTTACTGTTGTTTCCAATGCATGCTTAATTTCAAAAGATTATAAGAAATTAATTATTGAATTTTATATGAACTACATATATAATATATTTTTTTATTATTAGCAGGAAGAAAATAATCGAATGAAATATTCATGTGATATTTCATTTGCAACATTTCATATACAAGTAAATCTATAACCAAACATACTTCAGCTCAATCAGCTTATTACAAACTTCACAAAGTTGGAACTGTCAAATACACGAAAATCATAAACAACATTACTATAAACAATAAGTAAAATGGAAAATGGTGTCAACCAGGGGTGTTAAACTGAAATTTTTTGACGGTGAAAGAGTCCTTTGTTACGAGCCTGATCCAACAAAAGCAAAAGTCTTGTATGATTCGAAAGTTTTACAAGTTATTGTCAATAAAGATCAGCGAGGTCGTAAAACTGTTGAATATTTGATACACTTTCAAGTAAGTTTAAATTGTATGCTTGTTACTAATTGTTCATATTATCTAACTAATAATAATACTATAAACACTTAGGGATGGAATTCTTCTTGGGATCGGTGTGTGAGTGAGGATTTTGTCCTGAAAGATACGCCAGAGAACAGACAATTACAGAAAGATCTAGCCGATAAAGCTCAATTGCAATTGTAAGTATTGTGTTTATAGCGTAATTTCTATCAGTTCACGTGTACTACAATGTTATAATTGTAGAGGTGCATATTTATACCGTCGTGAACGTAAAAAACGCAAAGAACGAAAACTGAGCGAACGTGTTGCTCAGTCATCCGAGGATGGCAGCTCTGGGAGTCCGGCCCTTATGGATACGGACGATGCTAATACCGGAGTTACAACCAGTTCCGAGTCGAATTCGTCCGGGGACGAGGAGCTGGCCATCCCGCTCCAGTTAACTACGACACTGCGTCACGCCCTCGAACACGATAACTATCTGATCAACAGCAAACACAAAGTACTTCGGCTACCAGCCGAACCACACGTAGTCGCCATACTAGAGTGTTACTGGAAACACTATGCGAGCCGGGAACTGAGCAAGATCACCACGGGCGACAAGTCCAGTCAGCAACAACAGTTCACCCGGCACCGCCATTCACTGTACGCCAGTGCTGGTAACCACAATAACACGAATAACAACAGCAACAGTACTGGCGCACTCGGCAAGTTTAAATATGAACATGTACAGAGGAAGTAAGATAGCGCCATTTCATACAACATTATATCAGATATTCTATTACGTATGTCTGTTCCAGTATGAATACGTGCAAGGAATTAGTGGATGGATTACGAGTGTACTTTGATTACACACTGACAGATCTGCTGTTGTACAATCGTGAACGGGATCAGGTGGTGACAGCACAGGCCACGGAGCTGTCACTGTGTACAAACTTGAAACAGGAACACAGGTATACATGTGTTCTATACAAGTACAAGTATTTATATATGCGTCTGTTCTAAGTGTTCATGTGTGTACATTTAGTGTATCGCCAGACACTATTAAAACAGAAGTGGACGATGCAGAATACGCGCATCTACCATCATTTGATCCGAATCGACTCAGTGTCGACGAACGACCAGAATCATTGACAGAAAACAGACGACGGTTACGTTCACATCGCAGCATTGATTCAGAGTGTAACGGCAATGGTAACCAGACAGCTGATCAATTAATGGTCGTAGACAGTGGTAGTGGTAATAGTATAACAGCAGGCACTACTGCCACTAGTACGAGTAGCAATAGTAGCAGCACCATGCTAGTGGACAGATGGAGTCTGTTGCCGGAACATGTGTACAATCAGGAGCCGCCACCGCCATGTCTCGTGTACGGAGCAACACATCTGGCCCGCTTGCTCGGTATGTACCTTCGTACTGTGTGTTGTTGTTGTTGTTATCATATAGCGTTAATATGTTTATTTAGTCAAATTACCCGACCTGCTGTATGCAAGTAATATGGCCGATGACAAGCTGAAAGCATTACTAACACATCTGGACACGTTCATAGAGTAAGTGCGTGTACGCAATATGCATTTTACCTAAATATTTTAAATATTACACACATACATACGTATGTACAGCAGCTGTTTGATTCTATTCACAGATTCCTCTCGGAACATAAGGAATGGTTCGGTGATAAACATTACATAGACGCAACCATTGTCAATTAATGGTTGAATCACATCATACACATTCATGTGACTGGCACTGTCACATTCTTATACCGTCATATGTACATATGCATCACATGCATAAGAATTGTTTGTTTTATTAGTATCTGCTATAATATAAAAGGCAATGTGCGTCTGTCCATCCGATGGTGAGGGCTTAGCAGATGACGGAGGGAGTTAAACTAGAGAAGAACAATGCATATATTAGTATATGCCAGATATAAAATTTCCGGTGAATAATCTACTTTGCACCGGCAACAATAGCAATACAATCTTTTGACAGTTTATTATATCGAACGTATTTAAAATAAAATGTATTGTTAATTCGTGTTTCGCATTTTAAAAGTACAACAATGATTTAGATAATAATATAATAAATGTCTTTATTATAAGTGTGTTTGTCTCAGTGCGTAACAATTATATTTTACATTAGTATTATCAGTGTTATTCTCTAATTCTTTACAAAGAATGTATGAGGTTCTTAGGTGTAATGGCGAGTCCTGTGCCGGCTGGACTGCTGTTCGGTGAGGGTGAGTGCGACCACTGCTGTTGTTGTTGCTGCTGCTGCAACAGTGCTGATGAATTGTTACTGTGCCTGTCCATGGTGGTACTGCTGCCGCCAGTGTTGCTCGCAGATCCACCACCACCGCTAGATCTGTGCGAACTACGCAACACTCACTGATGTTGTCCGCCAAATGTTGATTTCTACACACGGCACACATACATATATGGTCAGTCGATAAACTATACACACTGTGGTACACTGTACTCACTTACCTGGTCCTCGTGTGGCCCTGTATCATTACTCGTGTTACTGTTCGTTGGCTTGCTGCTGTTGTCCTCGTTGTTGGTCTTGGTGCTTGTATTGGCCGATGGCTGTGTGCCTGCGTCCTGATCACCGACTCCTGTACTCTCTGTATTGCCACTCGTACAAGTATTGTTATCCTTGTCTATATTGTCAGCTCACACCATCCGTCGTCTGGCGTCCAGTGCCCGGCGCCCCTTTGTGATGACGCCTGCTTGCAACACAGTTACAATTTAAAGAATGCAGATGGATTATCATCAATGTCAAATTGAAACTGAATTGATTTCTTCCATGAATTGTTCAATTCAAAGGTTACTTTCGTCTTATTCTCATTTCTTAATCGATAGAATATCAGTTCTGACACAGATGCTGTCACAGTTAGTTCTAAAATATACAAAAAGCATCTTATCACATAGATCTATACTTTTTTCTTCATTTTTCAGCAGAAAATAGTTGACATTTATAAATTAATAACCTGTTCTGTCAAAATACTCCTACACTAGCGACAAAACACTCGAACTATTTTTGAATTT
>JAGJTL010000466.1:177478-190811 GCA_022063505.1 Calosoma granatense | reverse complement strand
AGAAGTCACGCAAAGATGATCTATATTATTTTCTGCCTAAGATACCTAAAAATTGCTAAAATAGATAATGTTGACATACATTTGACAGTTGTTGATTATGAACACCAATAAAAAAATAGTTAAAATCTCAAATCGTATTATTCATCGATTACTTACACTGGACATCTTTAAAAAATCAAACTATAGGTAATGAAAATTCATAATAGTTCCAGTGTTTTGTCGCTAGTGTCGATGCGAACTGTCAAAAAGGTCTGTCAATACAATGGAGACATGAAATAGTTTTACAGATATTTATTTAGCACAAAATAGCGAAAACATTTAAGTTCTATTTACATATTTATATGTATCCAATATAATTATAATATATAACATCATAGCTAGTTATTAGTAAGTAGTCTATTTTGGTAACAAATAAATACAAAAGTAGCTAATCTATTTCTATAGTATGTGGTAATGTTAATTGATTAAATTATAATGTAAATAATATATGGGATCATATGGTGAAACGTTCATACGCGGTTATAGAGTGTAAGTAACAATGATTGGTAAATGCATTACAACAGTTGTAACAGAGATTAGTGTGTATGTGTGTGTCTAGTTCGACAAATGTACATGGCCAGTCCAATAATCACTGACCGTCTGTATGTGTGTAATGTAACGTAATGTAATTATTTATTTAAAGGGCGTTGTTGTTCTGAAGGATGAGTAGAGTCGACCACCTCCGACGGAGCCACCAGTTGTTGTCGTGTTGTTGTTGTTCTTCGTTGTACTGGATGTTGTTGGCTTCATGAAGGCGGGTCCGCTGCCCGCGCTGGATCGGGGCGGCCGCTGATTGTGCAGAGATCCTGATGGCACACGTTTCAACGGTACTGTCTTTGGTTGTTGTATTACATTCACTGATGATCGTTTCTGTGCCGGTGTGGCCGCTGTTGATGTTGTTATATTTGCAGATCTCGGTGTACTTCTTGCGGCGTGTTTCGGTGGCATTCTCTTGATAGTGTTTGTGGAGACGGCACTGTTCAGTGAACTTCGAGAACTGACTAAACTTGTTCGTGAATTTGACCGATCTACTACATTTAATCGGCCACTCTTACTTGGTAATGAAACATTCGTCTGTACAGAATAAACAACACACATATATACATATAGATATTAGTATTGTATAGTAATCATCATTCATACGTTACGTACCGGCTGTGTGTCTGTTCTGTTTCTGAAACTGGATGCACGTCGTGGTATGACGCTACGTCGCTGAACGCTTTCCTCGCCCGTGTAGCGCACAGAGTGCCGCTGTGCTAGCTGTGTACGTACACCTGTCCGTGTTGGCGCGGCCACCGCCGGACTGCTCTTTGACTCGCTGCTGGCTGTAGAGTCCACGGTGCACTTGCTCTCTGACGATGGTGTTCGCACAGGCCGGATCTTTGTACTCGTGTCTAACGTGTCCGTCTCGTAGGCACATCCTGTAAACATAACTCATAACTCATTGATTCAGATCAATAGTTTATCTAGCAGTATGTATGTACACACCTCCCGATGCTGACGTGGCCTGACTCGGTGATTCGGACATGAGACTCTGGCTCTCCTCGAACCCTTCATCGTTGTCATGTTGATCCTTGTTGGTCTTGTTGTTCGCTGGCACTGTATCTGCGGTTGGTGCTGTCAGGCGAGCTAGCCGCAATGCGGCCCGTACATCGTCCACATGAATGCCAGTGTGCTGACGAGTGCCGCGACTCTTCACCGGGGATGTGTCTGTACTACTGTTGTTGCGTAAACGTTCCTGCCACTGTTTCAGGCGAGCGTCCTTCTCTAATGGCGAACCTTGTTGCTCGTCATACGATGGTTGTACCGGCAGTTGATTCGGTCGTACAACTTCCGTCTGGGCTACAAGTTCTCCCGTATCTGTGTTGGGTGGTGTGTGGGATGGAGTGTCTGCAAGTGTTGCTAGTTCTGATTGTCGTTTGTAGCGGCGAGTACGTCTGGCCGATGAGAATCGATCGAACTGTCCGTCACCAGGAGTGTCTGGCTCCTCTGTGCTCGTACTCAGGCCGGGCACGTGGCCCAGCATCCGCCGACACTGGGTGGGTGGTGTGGGCTCTCGCTTGTCCACTGGTGTTGGAGAGAACACTTTACGTGTGGCCGGCGGCGTCTCAATATTGTCCGAATCGATCTCCACTTTATTGCTAATGACTGGCGTGGATTCGACGGTGTGACTGCTGCTGTTGTTGCTAGTGACGTTGGTTGTAGGCCGCCGCATATACAGGGTGAGTCGGTCGGACGCTGCTCGCTCGCCTAGTCCACTGATTATACCTTTACGGTCTACCATACTGGTGGTGTCACCAGTGTTTCTGGTGGCGGATTGTCGCTGCTGTTTGCTCGTCTCACATATTATGTTATTACTGGTTGTAGCGTATCGTTGTTGTCTGGTACTGTTGTTGCTGTTCAGTTCGTTCATGTTGTCTCTGTTCTCCTCTGTACTGTTTGGCACGTTCAATGTAGACTTGCGCCACGCTGACTTGTCTTTAACAGGCAATGTTTGCTGTTGTTGCTGCTGCTGCGCATCCTCCACAGCTTCCAGAGTGTCCAGTACGTTGGCTCTGTCTAGTGTTGTTGATGGTTTCCACTCAGACTGATGTCTACGGTGTGCTGATTGCGCGACTAGTTTACCCTCGTGCACCGTGTCCAAGGTTTGGTTGCGTTCATTCTCTGTAACACATACATATTTGTTAACTGTTTCATTATATGAGGATAACTACTAGTGTCGTCATTTACCAGAGTCCATTTCAAGGGAACGTCGATTGGTCAGTGTAACTTGACAGCGATTAGTGTTGGATGAATGTTCAGTTTCATTGTCCCGGAGCCACGATTCAATCTTTTGTCGCCATTCCCTAGGTCTACTACTACCACTACTATTACTATTAGTACTGTTGTTATTGTTTGTAGTATTTGGTATACTGGCTGATGATACAATGGTGGATTGTTGCTGTGGTTCTGCCATGTCTTGCTCCTCCACCAGTACTGGTTTATTTTCCAACAGCGAACTTGGTGAACTAGGCCGCTCTCTGTCAGTAGTAAAATCGGCCGACAGTAGAGCTGGCCGTTTCCTGGGACCACTGCCTCGCGCCCTTCTTGCCCAGGAACGATCTGTTTATATTATCAATGAGTTGGTACGTATGTACATAATACATATAACACATAATAGATACAAGTGTGTTTATATACCTAGGCTGCCCCACGATTTACGTTCTCTGTTTGTGTTGTCGTGACCGGATGTACGTAGAAAGTCCATTAGATTCCCTTCGTCTTCTTCTGAGAGCACGCGGCTACGTCGTCGCCGTAGACTGCCGTTAGGTGTGATGTCTGGTGAGCGTTCATCCCTGGTATCCGACTGTTGCTGTTGCTGCTGCTGCTGCTGCTGTCCACCACTGAACGAACCAATGCGGCGCCGAGTGACGCAGGGTGATGGTGGCATGGACAACATGTCATCTTCAGACGTACCGCCATTCTGCTGCTGCTGCTGCTGATTGTAGCGGTGTTGCTGCAAATAGGTAAGCTTAACTATGATTTCAACTGGATCGCATTTATACATACCTTCCTTCTATCTAGAAACATTATATCCAAGAACGGTCCATCGCTGTCTGATACCGGGGTACCTGCACCACTACTGCCGCCACCGCCGCCTCCGCACACTGTAACCCATGATATATGCTCGTATTACACCTGTGCACTAGACATTAGACACATGGTATGCCTGTTGTGTGTTAACTGACTCTGTTTACGGCGAGCGGCCATCATCTCTTCACGTTGCTTCCTTCGTGCATTCGCCTGTTCCTCCTGTAACCGACGTCGCGCATTATCGCTGACTGCCTGCCGGAACCGCATACAGAATCCGTGGAACACCCGGAAACATTCTTCCAGTTTGAACGTGGCCGCATCCTCGCAAAAGAACTCTGCCAGTCGTGTACGTGTGCGTTCCAAGTCACTCATGCTGTGTTGCAATCCATTCACATCACGCTCAGCCATCTACAAAAATACAGCATGATGACACTTACGTATAGCATGAATGTTATACATATTTCGTACCAGTAAGAAATCAATCATTTGTGTTTTAATCTCCGGTTCTGTATTGGGCATTTCTATAATTTTTTTAATCTTTTTTATCCGAGAATCTAGCGTCTTGATTTCATTTTGTAACTGTTCCACTGTAGTTCTGGAATAATGAATATATTGACTAATTGTCTAATCGTTCATATGACAATAGATTAGAACACATACTTGGCTGCATCTTCTAGTACTGTTAGATTGTCGGGAAATGTTAAGAGATGTTTGTTCCGTTTCTCCGCTTGCTGTGCCACGTAATGGATCAGATTCATGTTTGGTTTGTTCGCTCGAATATCCGTAATCTTCTGTAGCGATGCCAGCTTCACACCGGCTGCATTTCCTGCATAACCACCCTGTACATAATCAGTAAATAATTGTAGGTACATATTTATTCCATCTGGCAGATGTTGGTAACATGCAGTGCACAAGTGTTGTACTGGTTGCCTGCACACTCATTCATTTCTAGCTAATGCGTACCGAATTTAAGAAATTCCCGGTGACTAGCACCATGTACAGCACTTCCTGCAGGGCCTTGTTAGTCATGAGACCGTCTGCTGCTGTGATCATTGCATGTATACTCGGCTCCAGGTAGCCCATGTTTGATGCAAACTCCTCCTTCAACAGCATACTCTCAATGCGAAGTTTATAACTGGAATATCAAACAATCAAACACACTTTGTGCTACATGCACCCTTAGCGTACATCATATTTATTTATACTTAGATAAAGCTGTCAGCTGTAGGAGAAACTTCTCGGCGTTGCCTAGTTTGGCAAAGTCTCCGTTATAAGATTTCAGCATGTCCAGTTCATCTACTTCGGGCAGAATCTTCAGCAGACCCCGTAATTTCTCTGCACCGATCTCATCGTGTTCTCCTTGTGTTACCAACTGAATGATGTCTTCGTTAGAACTGTACAGTGGAATAACAGATTTCTGTGAATTTCCCGTCACACCAACAAGTAATATACTAATTGTGTATGTGTATATGTTACAGGTACATACCTGCGGAACTGTTTTAGGAATATGTTCACATTGAGACTACGTTTGCCATCCAGCAGCGTAACTTCAGCATTATCTTTACGCATACGCGCTGGTCCTGCTGCTGCTGCTGCTGATGATGATGAGGACGAGTCACGGCCGTGTTTACTGCTCGTTGAGCACATGGTACCCGTAGTAGCAGTCTGCTGACAGAACAACCCCTCCATTTCCGTCCAGTCCATGTCCGCCATGGGTGAGTGCTGGTGTTCATCGGCCACCAGAGACCAGATATTATTTCTACCAATCACTTTATTGCTGGGTATCTTGTTCCAGTTGATGGTCTTCATCTTGATCTTGGGCACCGGCGTCTCCTGCTGCGGCAGACGCTCTATCTTGCCCGGTGACTGCATGTCAATACCGCCGGCACCACGGTATTTACCATTTTCACTGTTTGCTGGCGGCATCGGTGGATTGTACACATTGTGATGTGGCTGCTGCTGCTGCTGTTGTTGCAGCTGTTGCAGAGTCTGCGGTGATTGGTGCTGCTGATGGTGCTGCTGCTGTTGTACTGATGACTGTTGGTACATGTGATTGGAGACGGCTGGTGGAGGTGGTGGTGGTGGACCACATGGCCGTAGAGGCGGTGCAGGTGGTGGTGGCGGTGGTGGTGGTGGAGCGGTTGCTGTTAATGATGGTTTCCGGTGTTGTTGCTGTCCGTCCACAGTGTTACTCGAGTTGGACAAGGACCCGCGATGACAGTGCATGCATTGGAACTTGTTGGTGGTGCTGGGCGCCCGCAGTAATCTGGCCGCCTCGTCTCTGGTCTCGAGCAGGGTGGCCCGGTGCACCAGACGTTCCGCTGTGTCCCACACAATGTCGCTGACCGGTTCCTTTGGATCTATACGTAACAGATGCTGTAGAATGCTGAGGAACGGTATCTCCTGCGGTGTGTCCTGCACCTGGCGCAGTACTGCGTAGAACACATCCAGTGCCGAGTTCAGATCTAGTCCGCTGACCATATTCTGCTGCTCGTCACTGTCTCGCTGTTCATCGAACACATCCAACTGTACGGCCAGGTCCGGTTCATTCTCTGCCACCGTGCGTACTTTGTTCAGCACGGTTAGCAGTCGACAGCCGATGAATTCGTTACGCAGCCGTACTCTGTCCTGCAGCCGTCCCGTCGATATAATCAGACAGTTGATGAACGCCAGCAGCGCGGTACGATAGTCGGATGCGGTGGCGCGGTCCAGTTCATCGACGATCACTTGTAAGCGATACCGGCCGCCCTTCAGATGCCGATAGCACTCCAGAGTGTCGATGGCCCGGCGGTAGCCGTCCTCGTTGTACACGCACAGAGCACTCAGTAATTCGAACACTTGCTTCTTGACCGGAGTGTTGCCGGGACTGTCGAGTACGGCCGCCAGTTTACTAATATATTCCGGCGTCTCCACAATATAGTCCAAACCCACACGACTATCCATTGTACTGGTACTTGTACCAGTACCACCGGGATGCGTCATTATAAACTATGCACGTTGTACACTTGTACCGTCACATAAGTCACTGGCTGGCACTCTGTAAAAACTATATTAGACAAATATCACTTACAGACAGACAGAGAACATGCCACCAAAGACAAACAGTGGCGCATGTCGCACTTGAACTGAATCACAGTGTGCGCCGACCAATCACAGAAGTGTGTAGGTTGTTAGTTGCACGCACTTTAACACACACACACACACATACATACATGCATATATAGATTTGTTTGAATTGAATGTATTGTACTGTACGATATCAGAGATATGTGCAATAGCGTTGCAACTGTTCAAACAGATGTAAAGTTAAAAAAGAAATTTTAAGGATAGTGGATGATGACAAGGGTAAACACATGTATATATATTTCATTTCACTGTGTATATATATATATATATGTGTGTGTGTGTGTGACGGTGGCTGGCCGATGTTGTAATCTACTACACGACCTTGTCCCCCAGGTTAGTATCTCTCTCCATCTCTCTCTCTGTCTCTCCCTACCATCGTTCATTGAATAGAGGACACATGGTGTCCTGGTGCTAGTGCTGGCTACCTGGAGTGTCGGTGATGTACCTGTGGATTCCGTACATCGTCAACGAGCCGTGCCACCAAGTCCCGTGTACAGACTACCTATGTACCGCACGTGGCCAGAAGAATATATGACAGGTGTACAAGTCCCCCACCCCTGCACTGTTACAGTATATATACACACGGACACCGACACCGACACCGACACAGCACATGTACACGTATCAGATCAGCAAGTGCTGATGCTAGTGCGAGAGAGATAGACAAAGACAGAAACAGATTTACTCTCGCCTTAACTATGAAATGTCGACACAAGCATACACACACACACACACACACACACACACACACATACATATATACAGCTAAGAGGCTTGTCGGCTGCATATGTGCCGATGTGTGTGTGTGTCTGTCTGTCTCTCTGCTTGTACATGTGTGTGCGTTCCTCGACGTCACTGACTCATTCGGTTATCCCACACACGCATATTTACTCGCTCGCTCACATTCTTGTTACTGCTGCAGCTTCTGGTTCTGTTGCTGGAATTTACATTGTCCAGTGTTGCCTGTAAACGTCTTTCTTTTCATTAATAACAAATGTTATAAATATATGTATGTATATATGATATTTATTGTTGACCAAGTGACCTAGTGACAAAGGTTCCAGCACAATTCTTACTACATATGTGTGTGTGTGTGTGTGTGTGCATGTATATTTATAGTGGCATTGAAGTTCTACAAGCTAAACGTTTCACAGTGCAAGTGAATGCTGAACGCGCGTGCACAACCATATACGGACAAATCGGCCAGCTGACAACACACACATACACACACACACATGTACGATAAATATATGTATATGAGAATATATGTAGTAGCTAGAAGCAATGGACACTGGCTACATGAGATAGTATGCACAATTGCAATTCTGTCTGTGTGGTGCACTATGGTACTGTGGTGCGAGTGTGTTATACTATCTCCACTGTTACAAATAAACAGGCAAGTTGTAGTAGCAGAGCAGTGTGCTCAAATTAACGACAAATATTCATGGTATGCATGCAGGCACGCATACATGTATACATGTATATATGTAACTCTGTACTGTGTCAGCATGTTACACGAGTATTGCTCGGTATTGGTCCAGAAAGATTCCACAATGTTAACATATACGCATATTAATTATCATCTAGCTAGCTAGAGTACAAGTGTGAAACATTTAAACACACATTCACTGATCAACTACACACACACACACATACACACATGTCAGATGTGTATGTGTGTATGTATGTATGTTATACTCGATTAGGCAATGCATTGGTAACACCAAATCAGGAGTAAACAGTCCAAGGTAACCGCACGACCATATGTCGGTGTAAACCGACTGTAAGCATTATGTACATGTAGAGTGACCGCCCGGCCCGGCCCGGCCCGGCAACCATGTCCCTAACGTTATGTATGTATGTATTGTGTACATATATAGGAGATGAGTAACAATGGTTATTGTTGTGCTAGGCACAGCCACATGCTAATATTAAGACGTGCCATCCGGTACAGTACGTACCCTGTACTTTGTGTCACAGACATGGAATATTGATTGTGACAATCGGCGACTGACACGGGACAAATGATACTTGGCAATCCAGGTATCAATCATATCATATACCTGTATACCTTAATAGTTATATATATATTGACACTGCACTACAGCACTACACATAAACACACGTACACTATTTATTACACATACCACAAACATACATCTGTCTGCTCATGTATCAACATATTTACAATGCAAGACGCACTGCACACCCTGCATTAAACAAGAGTAACACCGCCGTCTTGTAACACTGCTAGCGGACTGTTGTCATCTGACTGACTGAATGAGCCATACATACACCAGAGAAGCAGACTGACAGACACACACACACATACACACATACATAGTGATCCGGTTGCTCGTCCAGTAAGAGTGCGGTTCGTGATCCACCACTTTCATTCTCATTCCAGTGTTTTATAAAAATTACATTGTGTGCCTCATCACCTAGTAGCGCATACACACACATTCTATTTCACTACAGGGAATGTTGCTGTTTCAATTAAAAGTGCTATAGACGTACAATGTACACGTAATGTCATGTGCAAATACAGATTGTTCATGCATTTACATGGACCATGATTTCAATATTAGTGTTCCATAATAATAATATTGCATGTATATGTACAGGCCCCCGGCCTACGTGGAGTGTGACCTTGCCGTTGGTGGCAGGGCTTAACCATCTCCTAAATGTACACCGGCTACATGTACCTGGAGCTCTTCTTCATAGAACAGATGAGAGATGGAAGTAACAAGCTCCACAAATAGGTATACCTAGATACACGTACATATATATATATGTGTGTGTGTGTGTGTGTTATCTATCAAATTATGTTTAAAATTGGCAATAGTAACAAAGATTATTTTTCTGCTGGTTTTTTCGAAACAAGAAACTATGCGCCTAGTGTTTATTGTGTTCCGTAGTAGTTGGTTGTATTGCAGTACAACACACGTTTTAGGGGAAAAATTATGCGCCTAATGCTTAGACAAACCCGCTGTACTGTCTTGTATTGCAGTACAACATGCTTTTGGGGGGAAAATACTTCGCCGTATGTTTAGACTAGCCCGCTACACTGATCTGTAATGCGGGTTTGTAGACTAGCGGGCGTCCCCGTTCTTCGTACAATAGAACGTTTTTAAGATGAAGTAATTCGGGAAATTATCCCCGTTGTTTGAAGAAATAAGATGTTTGAAATGTTCTCATGTTTCCACTGCATCTGCATCTGCATCCCACTAGTTAGCTGGACATCATTCCCAAGGACAAACTAGTGTACTTGACACCGCATTGCAGGGAGGAACTCCGAGAGTATGACCATCTATACTGTGTACATTGTGGGCACCATCGTCTGCAAGGTAACTGCACATTGTGCATTTAATACTGGATTCTTCTAGTAATATGAGTGAGTTAGTTATTTTGTTCTAGATTAACCATGAACATTTATCGCTGGCTGGCTGGCTAAAACTACATGTGTAGGACTGCGGATGGTCAAACTACCATTGGATCGCTACTCTGGTACAGGGAAAAGTCTTACGATCAACCAGATGGTGTCTATTCTGCTAGATATAAAGACAACAGGGAACTGGGAGCATGCACTGCCCCATGTACAACGCAGAGGAAGGTATATACAGGTACAGGAGTGTGCTACAGGAATCCTCCAGGTCCGCACTAGCACCATGCGACAGGCCTGCACAGTCAGCAGGATATAGGAGGAGGAACAGCAGCAGCAGCAGCAGCAGTGGTCAAGTAAAAACAACGAATGCATGTCTGCGAACTTACACTGACACTGGCAGGAGTAGAGATACAAAGGTTTTTATAAAAGAACTAATGAAGAACTGAACACTGTATATTTTGTACAAAAGAGGATATTTACAAATGTCAGTTCATATGTTATTGTATGACAATGTGCAATATTTATTTTCTGTTATATAATACATACACATATTTACATGTCACAAGTATAATAATGAAACCTGTAATTATAAAACAATTGATTAACACTTTATCTGAATCAATAATTCACATTTCAGCATTAATAATTACCTGAAATAAATGGAATAAATAATATTAATAACCTGTTCTGTCAAAATACTCCTACACTAGCGACAAAACACTCGAACTATTTTTGAATTTACGATGTTACACGACATCAAACGAACTTATCCGACTATGTTGCGGCGACACTAGCGACAAAACATTGGAACTATTTCGAATTTTTGTGTATACTAGAATTTTTGAAAGATGTCACGTAAAGATTTTCTATATTATTTTCTGCGTAAGGTACCTAAAAATTACTAAAATATGCACTGTTCATATATATTTAACAGCTACAGATTACGCATCCTATTAAAAATGTAGTTAAAATCTCAGATTTTATTGTTCAAGATGACTTTTAATGGACATCTTTAAAAAATCACACTATATGTGGAAAATTCAAAATAGTTCCAGTGTTTTGTCGCTAGTGTCGTAGAGTACTCAAAAATAGTTCCGGTGTTTTGGTGGCGCTGCTTTCTAATGTATTTTTGACAATAGCACAGGTATTTTCTATAATTATATTTTTCGTTAATGTTTCCTAGTTTTTTGGACGTAATTTGGATTAAAAATAGTGAAATACGTAATTGTAATATAGAAATAAGTTTACTAAACTGTATTATTTGTGTTGTGTAAGTATTTTACAATGTTATTATACAATGTACAACTGTTGCAGCAGATAACCTAACATGAAACATTCATCGTTTCACAAGAATGACATGTCATATTTGTTTCACAGGGCTGTTGCACAGTGAAACTGAATTCTGCCGCTGAAATGATGGCATGTTCGTTCCACAATTTCACCGATATTCATCCATTTGCACCGACTGAACAATCATTAGGATATTTGCAACTGTTTAAAGGAACTGGAAAAAGATCTATGCGTTATAACAGGTAGTGATAGGTAAACTAAATCCTGAATCAGGATTCCTGATCACCATTGAATGTGGTTATGTTATTTAATTTTTTCCTTTTTAGAACAAGTTTCCAACACATCAGTGGGGCACTGGGTGAATATGCTGGACTTGGAACTATCCAGTGTTACCACGAGGCTATGAATCAGGGACAGACATTTGTTTGATGCCTGTGAGTGCGGATGGCACCACTAATCTTGTGCTAGTGCACAGATGGCAGGCATGAAAGTACGTACAACCGATCAGAGTGACGAACGACGATTCATATTTGTTTTCAGCGCTGCTCGGAACTGAGTAATGCCTTCCTGTTTTAGGCAGAAACATACAGTGACAGTCTGTCCATGTGTAATGATAACTTATCTCTCTAGGAATGGAGTGTTCGTAGAGATTGTAGCAGATGTTTGTGACATTATTCACAAACATGGCGGACAGGTAATGCTCTTTAGCTGCTGTTCTATAAATATTATGGTAGCTAATGAACTTGTATGACGTAGGTGTATCTGGATGGAGCAAATATGAATGCACAAGTTGATCAGTGCCGACCTGGTGATTATGGAAGCGATGTATCACACATCTCTACCTACACAAGACCTTCTGCATATCACATGGAGGCGGTGGACCTGGTATGAGACCTGTTGGTGTGTAAGGAAATTTGATTTTCTCACTTGAATTACATAAATGTAACTTAGAATTTGATTTTATTTCAACAGCAAGTCACACTTGGTTCCATATCTGCCCAGTTATGCCATCATTGATTCCATGGCAGATCTCGGACAAGAGTTGGTTCGTCAGCCATCTTACCCACACACACACAAGTAGCCATACTGAACGTGAATTGCATGAGCAAACGTTTGGCGAATCATTACAAAGCACCCAGTTCAGCTTTAGTTCATCTTGGATGTGAGAGACTTCAACAAGACTGCCAGCATTGAACCTATAGATGTTGTCAAACGATTAATGGATTATGGTAAGTCAATAGAATAATCCACTGCACTCAGTTTAAACAGATGTTGAAGTATTGTGTTTCTATCCAATATCCAGTGTAAATTCAACCAGATTTTCAAATATTCTCTTTATTATTCTAGGTTTACATGCGCCAACAATGTCGTGGCCTGTCACAGGAACTCTTATGATCGAGCTGACAGAATCCGAGGACAAATATGAACTGGACCGATTCTGTGAAGCACTGATCTCGATCCGGGCAGAAATTCGAGAGATTTTAAGAAGGCAAAATGGATGTGCGAGTGAATCCGTTGAAGATGGCACCACACACACACACAAGCTGAAGTGGTATCTAGTGAATGGAACAGACCATATTCTACAGAACAGGCAGCTTTTCCAGCGGTCAGTTGATGCACTGACATCCTGCTTGTAGGTGGATTCTAACCTATATTTTGTACTTCTGTTACACAAGAGAATAAAGTATGGCCAAGTGTTAGTAGAATTGATGATATTTATGGAGATAAACATCTGGTCTGCACATGTCCACCAATATAACCTGATATGTAATTAATGTCATCATACATATGAAACTGTATATTTAATTTATTGTACTATAAAATGTAACTGTAATTTTCTGCTAAATATAACAGATAATATTGATAATGCAGTATATTGTATATAATTTCATATTGAACTCATTACATACCTGCAATTTT
>JAGJTL010000466.1:131945-147063 GCA_022063505.1 Calosoma granatense | reverse complement strand
CGTATATTTACATATTTGATGAATATGACGACTGTTGTTCTGTAATTTATGCACGTTTTCATTGGGAACGAACATCTCACACTGGTATATATGTATTATATAATTATTTCTCCTGTTACCGTCATGGCAACTGTGTGTTTTGTTTGTCCGCATAGCTATCCGGTATAGTTATATACAGTACACCAGCCATGCTCTTTTCTCTAATATTAGTTGATTTGACTTGAACATGTAACCAGCGTTCATCATGGCACATTGCAGCACCATCACTCGTTAATTCTATGGACTGTGTGTGACACTCACTCACTCACTTGTATGTTCGTACTGTGCTATCGGTATATTTTATCATCGGCCGTCGGGTAGGCCGCTACGAAGTAGGGTTGCGGTGCGTTCTGGTAGTACGGCGGCACTCGGCCCATCGTGGAGTAAGCATGACGAGACACCACCCCCGCTGCGCTGGCCGCCGTCATTTTATGCGGCAGTGTAGTCGCCGCGTAGCCAGCATACATGGCTGGCGCAACACCACCTCCAGCACCAGCACCACCACCCTTCGTGCTACAAGCACAGCTGCTCCCCGGGCCGCTAGTTAGCATGGCGCCGGGCCCCAGGTGATGATGTCCCGGGTAATGTGCGTGACCAGGCACGGCCACGTGCTCTGCGCTGCCCGTGCGCAGCCGAATCACACAGATCACAATGATCAGTACAGCAATGAACGCCACCACTCCTCCGACAATGCCTATAATCAGCGTGTCATCATTTCCGGTGCCCACTGTGGCCGCGGGTGTCTTAGGCCGTGCACGGTCTGTAGCCGCCATCACCGACCAAATGATTTCCGCCTCCGTGGTGCTGCGTGTCGCCGGTTGCACGGCTACCGTGGCCAACTGTTCCGTGGTTACCGACGCGTCATCGACTGGCCGTAATTGCTCCTGCTGGTGTTCGTCGTGCATTGAATTGACACATGTGAGCTGGTGTTCCTCCAGATCTACTAACAACTTGCCAACGAACCGCTCCGGCGAGTGACACTTGACTGTGACGTCTCCGTGCTGCGGCAACCAGCGCCATAGTGCACGTGCACTACAATCACACACTATCGGATTAGAGTCCAGTCCCAACAGCAGCAGTCCAGCCTTGCGGTCATCCAGCGCTGTTAGAGTCTGTGCCGTCAGTGTGGCCAGCGTACTGCCGGCAACATCCAGTGTCACTGCAGAAGACCGCGGCACGGGGAAGAACAGTGCGGGCGGCAGATGTGTGAGTGATGTATTACGTAACCGTATCACAATACTGGCTGCCTTCACGCCGGACAGTGTGCCGGATGAGATGGTCTTCAAGCGGCTTCCCATTACACCGAGTTCACGTAATCGCGGCTGTAGCGCCGGTTTCAGTTGGTCAGCACTCAGTGCTGATTCCTTTGTTTCAATGTTCAGACACTCGAGACTGCTGGGCACGTGTTGCAGTAAGCCCTGTACGTCCAGATAGCCCAGCTTGGGGTAACCGTATGCGTCCAGTGCGGCTAGATTCGGGACGGCACGAAACGCGTTTCTCTCTATGCGTGTACACTCGTGCAGGTCGTGCATACTGAGGTGCCGGAGTGAGTCAAGGCCGGTCAGGTCGGTCTGTGAGATGCTAGAGATCGGATTGTACGATACGTTCAATGTTTGCAAACTACTGAGCATGGGCCAAGCCGTGGGCATTGTGTCCAACTGATTGTGTGACAAGTCCAGTGTCTCCAGCAGACTGGTACGCTCGAATGCCGTGTCCGACAGTGTCGAGATATGGTTGTGAGAGATGTTCAGATATCGTAGGAATGGTGTTTCCAGTCGTGTCACGTGTGTCACGTTGCATCCGGCTAGATGTAGTTCGCGCACAGTCTTCGGTTCACCGAGTACATTCGCTATAGACTCACTGGACAGTGGATTGAATGATAAATCTAGTGTCTTGATGTTCACCATCACACTATCGTCCGCCGGTATATCCTTCACCCTGTTCTGTGACAGATTCACAGATGACACGAAGAAATACTGACGTTGTAGTGCCTTCAGTGGAGCTATTTCAAACTGATTCCGCGCCAGATTCACGTTCTCCAGCATTTGCAGGCGGGCACGTTCGAAGATCGTATCTGGCAGCTCTGCCAACAGATTCCCTTCCAAATTCAACTGCTCCAAACGAACTAGACCCTCGAACGTTCTGTCGCCCAGTCTATCGATCATGTTGTCTGCCAGGTCCAGTAGTTGCAGCTGTGTGGAATTGTGAAACGACATCTCGGAGACGGAATCTATTTGATTATTGGCCAGATTGAGCACGCGTAGCCGTGGCAGCCGTGCAAAGTCTAGCTCGTCCACTGTTTTCAGTGCATTGCCGGACAGGTCCACATGCTCCAGGTACTGCAGTCCGGCTATCAGTTCAGCCGGGAAGAATGTGAGTTTATTGCGCGCTACAGACACGGACTTGAGCCGCGGATGGATACGGAACGCTGACGGGAACAGGTAGCCGAGCTCGTTGTCCGATAGATCAATAGTCTCCAGGCCGGTGCCCGTGTTGAACATTTCCCCTTTGAACGAGCTCAGCTGGTTACCGTTGAGCTTGAGTACACGGATGCCCATTGTGTTGACGAAGGCCCGAGGTTTGATGCTGGTCATGCCATTGTGCGACAGATCCACCACGCTCAGATTACGCATATTCACAAACGTACCGTCGCCAAGTTCTAGGATGACGTTGCCGCTCATGTACACGGCACGCATGTTACTCGCCTCGGCCAACAGGTCGGCGGGCAGTGCTCGTAGTCCCGCCCGGCTAGCATCTAACGTTTCCAGCAGTGGCATGCGGTGCAGCAGCCCTGAGGGTAGTGCGGACGCCGTCGTCAACGGGTTGCCGCTGAGATTCAAGTGCACCAGACTCGGTAACAAGGCGAATGTGTCTCGTGGTAGTTCCATTAACCGATTATCCGACAAATCTAATAGTTGCAGCGCGGCCAGTGCCAGTGGCGCACCTGTTATTGCAGTAATCTTGTTCTGTGGTGCACGCAGTGTGCGCAGTGTTCCCTCTAGGCCACTGAACGTGTCTGCCGCCAGACTGGTGAGCAAGTTGCCTGTCAGATCCAAGTGTTGTAGTTGCCTGAAATGTTGGAAGGTGGCGGGCGGTAGTTCGCGGACCACATTACGCGCTAACACCAGACTTGACACTCGTTCAGCCATCGAGCGGAGAATTTCTCCTGATAGTGCGGCGATACGGTTATAGTCCAATCTTAGCGCACCTAACTGCGGCAGCCGACCCAATGCTGATGCGGGAATCAACAGAATATTATTATCCTTCAATGATAACGTCTCCAAGTTGTCCAGACCTTCGAACGCATCGTCTTCTATCTAGATTACCGTACAAACAACGCTCCACATTCAGACAGTTAGCTAATTGTTGTACAAGTACTTACCGTTCTCAGAGAGTTGACACTGATATCAAGTAGACGAAGCTGTTTCAGACCAAGGAATGTGCCAGGCGCAATGTTGCCAATATTGTTTCTGCTCAGATCTAGTTGATATAAATGCACTAATGCTTCTAAATCATTATTATTCACATTCTGAAAAGTGAAAATTATTATTTATATAAGTATTCTATTTATTAAAATTATAAGAATGTATTTTAAAATAACAGCTGTTTGCTGTAGTATAGTATGCATATATTGTTGGAGAAATTTGAAAAAAAGTGCTAGAAAACATTTAAAAAACACATTATGTGAAACGTCAAAACTAGTTTGCACTCTTGCACCGAGATGGCAGCAGCAAGCTCGTTTCGAGCACGACCTAAGATTTACGTACAGTGTACACTGTTACCGAGAAAGTGATGGTATTGACTTTATGGAATTTTTAAAGCGAATATCTCCGGCACAAATTAACTTACGTGGATGACGTTAGCAGAGAGGTTCAGGTAGCGTAATCCTGTGAATACTTTTAGAGCGACTGTAGGAAATTCCGTAATGAAATTATCGGCCAGTTCCAGATGCTGAACATTGTGCGCACCATTGAACACATCACTGTTGAATCGTGTCAACTTGTTGCGTGATAATTTCAGTACTCGCAGTCGGTCCATTGCTTGGAAACCGTCGCCCTCGATGTTAGAAATTAAATTATCACTTATATCTAATTGTTCCATGGATCGCTGTGCTTTAAATGCACCGCTCTTTATTGTTCCTGTGAAATATCATAATGGATTATGTGCAATTCATTCAGAAACAGCACGACTGTGCATAGCTACCGATTCTGTTCTTCGCTAGAGATAATATTCTCAGTGATCGAGGTCCATTCAGTGAAGCACTCGGTACTGCAGTCAAGCTGTTCCTGTCCAATCGTAGCTCCTGTCATTGCAACAAACCATCGTTACACTACAGTGCACCAACCATATGCAACACATGTACCTGTAAATTATCACAACCCTTTAGCAGTCCCTCTTCAATGGCACGAATACGATTCCCGCTCAGATCCAGATGCTGCAAGTGCACCAGCCCATGGAACTCGCTGCTTGCGAATATAGGATTCAACGTGTCCCCGAGCAAGTTATCCGCCAGCCGGAGTTCCAGCAAGGAGTCACGGAGGGCGTACAGCATTCGTTCCGTCAGGCGACGTAGTGTATTACCGCTGAAATCTATTGCACGTAACGGCAGTGCCGTGTCACCGAACAGTTGCGGTGGCAGTGCCTGGTGCCCGGCCCACCGCTGTCTGAACGACACAATAGGAGCTCCATAGGGTAGTGCAGGCAGTTCTCCAGGAAATACTACCCGATCACAGTCCATCAGGATCACTGGCCGGTCCACCTCGTGCGGATCCAGCTCACATCGGCACGGATAGCGTAGTTCTCGGCTAAGTTCCGCACATGGAACTCCATTGGCGTCACAATTAGTGAACATTGTCACTACCAACACCATGAACAGTAGCCGGTGCCATGCCATCAACCACATCCCTCTCGTTGCAGTATGTTGCTTCTGCATTAGATCCTGGAAATGACTGAACGATAGTTCTCATATACATAGTTGTACCGTGTCATAGTTTCACAAGTAAGTTACCTGTGTGTGTGTGTGTGTCTGTGTTAGTGTAACATTTAGATATAGAAGTTTCTATGGGTAAATGCCAGTTCTCACGGTTGCACAATCATGTAGCCGAGCCTCTCTGTAAAGCATTAGCACCACCAGAGTTATGCCCATCTGACCCGCGGCACACTGCTGCGTGTCTTTACGAAATCTCCAGCAATGCGCGCACACGGTGAGAATAGTTTGTTAAATGTCAAGGCAACAACTCTATACACCGCACGTATATATTTATATACAACACCCAATGTACAAAACATTCATACATTCATACATACATATATATAGTTAGTATCACAGATCTTTCAGTAGTGGTGTGGCGGCTGCATTCCTCTGTCAATGAAATACGGACGGACAGAGTAGCGGTACATTCACCTGACAAGCAAATATAAACACTGACCGACACACACACACACCTATACATTAACTTTATACATAACATTACATTACGTTACACATGTTTAACTTTATATATACATGGATGCACGCGCCTGTTTTCTAACGCGGCATGCTTGTTAATTAAGTACACAGCAGAAGAAGAAACAATGGTGTGAATGAATGTACGAAAGTTTTATACTGTTGTTGTAAAAGTTAGTTCTGACAGTTATGAAGCGGATTTGCACAGATTTTAGCGAGTAGGATTGTCCGTAACAGCGTCAAGGCAAACCAGTCAGTACGTAATAAATAAATTGGGCGATCTGACTAATTCAATGAGATGTTAGTCAATAATCACTAACAATTATTACTCTCCGATGTATAGTAGATGTATGATTATTAATATAGATAGATAACACAACAATGGATATATACATATACAATATGTATATATTTATATACAAGGCTGGTATTGGTAGAAGAGAGCGTGTGACACCAATCTTCTCAGCTCTCGGCGAGCAGAGATGTACCGAATCGACTTTCTAATATATACTGATGAGCTATACATCCATACACATGTGTATAGAACATACCTATGTAATGTACGAGTATATAGTTTAATTTCACACAACAACAACACTGGTAATCACTTGTGAAATCATCAATTGTTCCACCGATAAAACCAGCTGACTGTCATCTCTTCAACATCATCACACACACACACACATTCACTGGCACAAACAGCAGCAACAACACACTGAACAGCACGATGTGAACACTGTACCAGTGCCACGCAACTGTGCTGTTTGTAAGACACCCGTCCTCTCTCTCCTCCCTCTCTCCCACACTCACAGTTCACCTGACCGGTTCTCGTCTTACTGTAGTATCTCAGATGTACCACTACCGTTACTCTGCGTACGAGTTACCGTGCCCTGCATTCACAACCATAACCACAAGTCAGAACTGTTCTTATTAACATCATCAAGCTAAAATACACACAGATATTATCAGATAATCATAGCAATGGTATGGACACCATCGTCATGGCTGTATTTATAAAGAATTACCTGTATGGATGTACACTAATGTGTATAGAGATACATATGCAGGTGCATCGACTTAGCAATGCGGAAGAGACTGCGCGACTGGTGGTTGCTCTGGAATGTTGTAGGTTGTTACTATGTACTATTGAGATGGTACGGGACTGTTTCTATCACTAGTATTCTTTCCATGTTATTAGTGAAAAATTCACAGCCTGGCTAACTGTCATTAAAACACTACGGCTTAGTAATCTGAACTTATATGTATTGTATGTAGCTAGCGAGCATTGTTAAATAATTATCACTATACACACACTGTCGTACATGCGTGTAATGTGGGTTGCAGACACACAGGGCTCAATGTACAGTGACATCATTTTTCATTATCACTTTTATTTTCTCTAAACAACGGGAGTAGAGTATAATTAACGGGTTGATTGCAGTAAAGTAGAATATTTTCAATAAATGTTTTTATTTATTCAATAATAGTAAAAATTAAGTCAGAAGTTTGAACATTTCATCAACGAACAAACGAACTATACATCTAACACAAACATGAATGAATAAAAAATGAAACTACTGACTTAACTTTGTGTCGTGATTAGATTTATAAATAATAATGTCATTAACATTCTATCACACTTGCGTTTTTTACAAAAATACAATCTTTTATCATCGAGTATGTCACATTTACACCTAACAATATGAATGAGACATGTACATACCAATATATCATCATAATTAACTTGTACATATAAGTAGTACAGTTTATTCTGTATATATTATACACCTATATCATTATATACTATATACTATATTTATATAGGATGGGATAGTGTGTCACATCAGTTAGTCAGAGTTGTTAATTATTCACTGGGTTTATAGATGTATGTATGTAACAGATAAAATTACCTTAATAGCACACATGAACCAATCATTCAGTGTCATGGATTATTATTCAAACATTTGCTGCAATATTCAATACACACACACACATATATGTCGATATACTATAAACGTATGTATGTGTGTAGATAGAATATTTGTAAAACTAGTAATAATATTTAGTCAATATAATTACACGGTCAATCTTGGTAAAAATTTATACACCAGAACCATAAGTGTGTTGTAAGTGTATACCATCCCTCTAATTCTTCTACACCATTTCTGATTGATTGAGTGCAATGATCAGTTTACATGTGCTCCCCAATTTGGACCCATCTAACCGAATGTCCGAGTATATGTATGTATATATCATATGTATGAAATTAGTTAAAGAAACGAATAAATTATGTGTAGTGTAGTGTAGTGTAGTGCATATTAAAGTAGTTTAGTTTAGTATTAGAAATGAACGAAGTTATTCATCGCATTCTACTCATCTTTCTTCTGGTCTAATATGATGGCCTGTGCTCGTTCCTCGGCGCTCTGGTCCTTGTCGCCCCAGCCCCAGAGGTCGTGTGTACCGTCACCAGTACGTTCTACACGTCGTTTCACCATCTCCTGCGGTACAGTTTTCCGTTCGTACGCCAGGCCCAGCTTGGCGCACAAGTCAATGAATGCCGCGGTCTCGTTAGTGGAATACTTGCCCAGCTCGGATGTCTTGTAGTCCCATGGGAACGTGTGATGGTAGTTGTGCCAGCCCTCGCCCATGGCCAACAGTGACACGGACAGATTCTCCGACGGATTAATAAATCTATACATACAGAGGAGGGACAAGTGTCATTCATTAGTCTACAACTGACTGACTCTATGCTTGTGTGTAAACTACTTACTTGTCGTACGGCCGAGAACCCCACATGTGTGCGGCACTGTTCACTAACCACGTGACATTCAAGTTGAAACAGTAACGCAACAGGGTGGACACGAACCAAGCATTGTACACGGTCTCGTTCCACAAGTAGCACGGGATAATTGTGGGCAGGACGAAACACACGACCGGCATCATTATCAAGTAGTACTTCTTCTGGAACTTGAGCACCGGATCACTGTACAGGTCGGACATATCGATACCTTTGCCCTTGGACTTGACGTCAGGATGTTTGCGACACAACAGCCAGCCCACGTGCGAGAAGAAGAATCCACGTGTGGCATTGTGCGGATCCGCTTCTGTCTCACTGTACTTGTGATGGACACGGTGATCTCTGGCCCAGTCAACAACAGCGTCCTGTACATATCACAATCAGTCACACCAGTCACACTCGTATGCAACCAGCATTACACGGCTGTACTGCTGGTTGCAGACATACCGCGGGTAAAAGATTTCAACTGGCAGTCAAGTGAGTAAACTACAATGTAACATTACAACAGTTAGTTAATTATTTACTATATACCTGGAATGCTAACGTGTTGCACATCATGAGGAATACACGCAGTGGCCATTTTGCTTTGTAAGATCGATGGGCCCAGAGTCTGTGCGCGCCCGCCGTAATACCCAAACCGCCGAGTTTGTATAACATAATAGCTGTAATCAAATCATTACAACAAATTAGTACATGTTCATCATCATCTGTCTGCTTGTTTATCAATATAGGAGTGTAGATTTTGCGGTATATAATTATGTTCTTTGATTATAGTTGTTGCAAGTGTATAACAAAATCAATAGTCCGCAGTGTTGTTAGGATGTTGACCTAGCATGTCCGTTGTTGAACGGAAACTAAACACACACACACATACACAGCGGCCAGTCCAGCTGTAGCAAGTAGGCGAGCCATGACAATGAACTCTCACTGCTGTATAAAACGGTATTACTTACACAAACACACAATATTATATCCAATGTGAGTGTTACAGGGCCGGACGGACAGACGGACGGCGATAAATGAAACTTACCGAATAGTGTAGTATATAGTTTGGCAGATGTGAAGCACAAATAGACACCGTACAGTGCGGCCAGATGCAGATATGAGAACAAGATGATATTCCGCCACACGGGTTGGATCTTTCGTTTCTCGGCTCCGTTATTCTCATTGTTCTGTGCCTTTACCCCGTTGCTGTCCAGGGTAGAGACATCCTCTTCGTAGACAATCCCTGTCGTACTGGCTGTAATATTCGGTGTCATCTTGTACGGGTAACTAGAACCAAAGAGTCAACATAGCAAATATTTACAAGACAGTACAAAAGTGAATAATATGCACAATCATACACTAGTATCATTACACTTACACATTACATTACATACAGTATTTGTTCTATCTCTAGCTGTTTGTCTGTCTACCTACTCAGATATAGGTGAACAACCCGTCTCGCGTACAATATCGATAACGCGATTTGACCTTGGCACATCTGTGTGCCCCCACCGTCGCGAGGCACTAATCTGACGCGCGCGCGTGTGTGTCGTATGTTTGTGATCAGGCGACGCGTGCCCGATGTCCGTTGGTCGCTATTTATCGTTGAGGAAGGTTTTGTATGTACATTTGTGGATCAGCCGATCTGTTGTTTAACGGACGGTGCTAGTTCGCAGTTCGTTGTTTAGCGATCAGGTGAGCTTAGCAGAGCCAACCAAATTCACGACAGTCCCATGATCTGATTCATGCACTGATAAATGTCTTTACTCGCATTGTGTTGTATCTTTTATTTGTTACTTCTCTCAGTTACAATATGTATCCTGGTATATTTTATTTAATATCGTGTGACTTTTGTGATAGGTCAGCAAGTTCCGTAATTTCATGCACGATAACATGTAATGATAGTTGATAAAAACATTTCAGCAACGATAAACATAAGTAGAATAGAAGAAGATTAGAGT
The DNA here is from genome assembly GCA_022063505.1 of Calosoma granatense. Lineage (NCBI taxonomy): Eukaryota > Metazoa > Arthropoda > Insecta > Coleoptera > Carabidae > Calosoma > Calosoma granatense. Next base: position 136,835 of record JAGJTL010000466.1, on the reverse strand, counting down.
TCACATGAGATTATGACATTATTAGCGTTATCGCTAAATGTGCATTATTATTATGCAATGATACATGAACTTGTTATCAGTGCAATTATTTACGTACGTACGTACTACAATATTATGATAATAATGTGATCATTGTATCCTTTATACAAGTTTAACATGGACAATCATTTCGGAAATGTTGAAAATATATGAACTGTTTGAACAAACTTTACATTAGACTAGCTTCGGATAGGATTCGCGACGTGTTAGTATAGTGACCATACATGTGTGTACGGTGTAGATTTGTCATTGAACAAGAGTATACAGTGCCGACGGGTATGTCATAATTATACTGTTACACTTTCATGCTGAATGAAAGTCAAGTACGATGGAAATAATCAACAATAACAACATTACACTATATCGTATGTAATATTACTTATAGCTATTCTACATATTACATATAGGTATGTATGTACTTAGAGGGAAAGCTTTTAACCTTGGAATAAATATCACGCGAATGATAATCGATGACAGCCACGTGAACATACATAATGTACATATGTAAATATGATCAAAATCCAGTGCATACATATGTAACACAGGTAAAACTACTAAGTATGTATGAATACTGTCTGAAACATGTACACTGCTATACAAGTGTATTATTTAATCATATATTATGTAAATTGCATACGAAGCTTCGATCAATACATGAAATATGTATATAGGTAGGTGTGGAAAATGAAAATGTGTCTGGTGTATTTTCCATTGTTCGTTACATAGATTGTTACACGGTGTGTGTATACCAGCTAAATTATAACTATAATTAGTCCCTATCTTCCGGAATACATATGTATCTAACATATGTATGTACTGTCACTTGCATGTACATACATACTTGTGCTACTGTGCATATTTAAATGTGTAAATTCAATTCAATTGTTGTACTTACAATCTATATGTATATAAACCCTCTACTGGATGCTGGTTTGATGAATGGTTCCGTTCACAGTTGGATTAACAAATTTAACAACAAAACAATCACTGTTAACTATTATATTATACTAGACTATCTGTATATATATAGATGCACACACATGCACATATATATATATGTATGTATATATGTATAGGGTTGCTACTGTGGCGGCGTACGGCTGTAAAGTATTGATTGATAGCCGAGTGTAAGACTGTTAGATGTATACTGAGTCTATCGAGTATCACTGCCGGTTATTATATACGAGTACACCTGCCGGTGTACCGTGTGCGTGTGTGTGTGTGTGTGTGTGTGTGATGGATTAAATTGTTGAGAGTGCAAAGGACAACTTCTCCTGACTACTAACTGACTGAATACGTCTCAACGTTCAACTGAAAACTGAACTTTGGACGCTCTGATCGTTCACACGCACACACACTCACACACATACAGAGAGAAGAGAGGAATCCCGCGATACACGATGATATTAGCAGAGTGTGTGTTGGCGCGGGACGGTGGGACGCGGGGGGACCTCTCTCTATGGGTATACCGCCGCATCACGCCATCCCCACTGCAAATCCGAAAGGCCCCGCGGAATCGCGTGATACCGACACTGCGGTGCGCATGCTCCAATAACAAGAGCTCTGTGTGTGTCGGTAACCGTCATTATGTCAAAAACATTCGATATATATATAACGCACATGTACTCCTGTACATCATGTATGTTTATACTGATATTTGTACCTACTAACACACTGTGCCTACTGTACAGCAACTATGTATTTATTTACATACACCGTGCGAATATAGTAACCAACACATAATTGATTTGCAGATATATGTACATAATTGAATGGTATATTAGTAGATAATTGCAATAGTCGTTTAACATAAATATGCATTTAGATTAGTATGTGGCGACAATTCATCGTTACGATACAAGAAACAATACAATACAATATTAGTTCATATTCAATCATTTCCACACGAAAACTCTTAATTTTGTATAAATATGTCCACACGATTATATTATAACTAATTATCATAGGCATGTGTACCGGAATTTTAATGAATTCCAGTTAGATAATATCACGTCAAGGTTGAACATCTCAAAAGAGCAGTTGCCGAAGCCTTCACGATAATTCGAATACGAGGTGTCAGTGTTTAGAATATCATATTTATTTTCTGCCACATTTGGCATAGTGAAGTACATATTATATTCACAGCGAATATCTTGGAAACATTTACATGTTATTTTCATTTAATACAAATTATTGCATCATGTGAAATGTAGATAATAATTTGGAACAGCTTATGACTCTAATTGTTGTATGCAAACATGAATGATGAAATATCATTCTAATATACATACATCTGTACATATGGATACGTGTACCAATGTGTGTATAAGTACATCACTGACACGAGTACAACCTGTGAAGTATACGTGATGTGGAATTTTACCAAAACACATTAGCTAAAATATAATTGATTAATTGCTTTCATCATATTCCACTAATCCAGGAAAAACAACAAAATAACATGTCAAAGTACATGTGAAATTATCATTGGTAACACTTAGTATTCCATAGACACATATACATACACATATGTATTACGTATGTGTGTAGTGTGTACCTTGAAATATATCCATTCCAGTAAAAAATATATACATATACATACAAGTACATAGGTCTATACGTGTATACATGTATTTATTGCAGTTTTTTTACTTTTATTGTGTTACGTGGGACATATAAAGTCCAAGCTATTATTTACTCGTTTATTAACATTTTCAATTTTAAAATTCATTTCTTTCTGTGACGGTTGTTGTTAAGCGTGCGAATAATTGACAAGATTAGATAGGAAATAATAAGACAATAAGACGCAGCTTAATGACTGGATCCAAATGATAATCTTTTATTTTTTAGGAATAATTATGGATAACATGGACGTAGATTAAATAATAAACTCGCTACAGATAGTTGTTTTACGAAAATAATCCTAGACGATGAAGTGTATGTATGTGTATGCAAGAGATCTTATAAGATTGATTGTATGCCATTGTTGTGAGGTAATTGTTTGATTGCACCCGTACATGTGTGTGTGTGTGTGTGTGTGTGTAATTTTACTGATTATTTGGCTTACAATGTCAAGGATTGTACTTAAATGATCCACACACAATAGTGTTTGTCACGCGAGTATGTCGTGCCTGTAAATACACATGTCCATGTTACATTTGAACTGAAACTTTACAAACACCAGTCATATCAATACACACATACGCACGTGAATTCTTAGATAACACCCACCCATCTACATATGTGTGTACCTGTAATATTACCGGCCACATACCTATATGTATTAGATTAACGATTTGTTTTATAAACTTGACTTGTTTTCAAATTGCTGTTTTTCAGTTTCACATTTACGTCATACATGATATTTCTTCAATTTTTTGTCCACAATTCAACTATCAATATATATAAAATTCTGGTTCCAGTTTTGTGTTTGTGGCACTTAATATGTTAATGTTGAATAATAACTTTTTTTCTAGATTCCAAGGAGACAGACTCTTTCAATTCATAATTAGAATTAAATCAATGTTTACTGCGCAGTAAAATTATATATGCAAATGATTTACTTTTAATTCAGTTTAAAGCAAATCGATCGCGTGCAGATGAAAAATAACATATAATCTGCTGTTTTTGTTTCATTTTTTCATTTATTTCGATATTTTGTACAATAAACAAATTAGCACATACCTACAAACAATGAACTAAATAATTGCTACGAACATGATGTTTCTCAGATTGAAGAGAATCTAGAGAAACCGCGAGGGTATATGGCACCCTGATATTTGTTATCAAATAATCATATATTATGTATGTTGCACAATTGGAAATGAATTGATTACCAGTTATAATTGAATTGATATTTTGGCCCATAACCTGTAAGTTATTTGTTTAATATTGCCATACCGGATATACATATACGTACATGTATACGCGTACAAAATATCTATGCGTACATTTATATATAAAAAATAACATAATTAACTACAAGGCACCGAAAGTATTTATCATTAACAAAACATTGAATTCTGTAACGTATGTTAATCTTGTAACATACCTACATTGTAATGTGATTAATGAATATAAATCTACTCGTTGATTCATTGATTTGTACATGTAATGTGTGTACGTTAATAGGGGTGCAGTGTGATATTCTGTCTGTCTAAATCACCTAACTATTATGAAGCTTTAACACCGACTACTGCTGCTGTTGTTGTTGTTGTTGCTGAATCTTGGCATCGGTACGGCAGATCTTCCTCCTCGGCTACCTCCTCAGGATGATGATGATGGTGGTAGTGGTGGTCACCGTTCTTTAGCATGACTCTGCGTACCAGCTCCTTGGACGGTTGTTTCATGTCCCAGGCCCAGCCGATCTTGGCGAACATATCCAGCACGTACGTGGTCAAGTTCAACTTGGTGCCCAGCTCTGCTGCCTTGTAGTCCCACGGGAACACGTGGTGATAGTTGTGCCAGCCCTCGCCCATGGCCAACACTGACACCACAATATTCTCCGCAGGTTTAATACGTCTGTACCATAAACATACATACATACATACATACATACATACAGTATACCATCAAGTACAAGTATATAGTATAGTGATACATACGTGTCATAAGGCTTGTAGCCCCAGATGTGTGCGGCACTGTTAACAGACCATGTGAAGTTCAAACTGTTGATGTACCGGATCACACCCTGTGTCAGGAATGAGTTGTACCAGTCCTCACCCCACCACACCACCGGTATCAGTGTCGGGATAATGAAACAACACAGTAACTTCATCTTACCGAAGTGTCTGCAACATATATACATACAGGTATATATCCATGTAGCTAGTGATGATTATATACATATAT